>WOGR01001018.1:0-21559 GCA_015342045.1 Leptinotarsa lineolata
CCAAAGGAGCGTGGTGTCATCCGGAAAAATCGTAAAAATTTCTTGAATTAAGAGATTAACAATGTCATTTACATATATAAGGAAAAGGATCGGATTCAGTACTAATCCTTGTGGAACGCCCCACAGGATATCTCAAGTGTGTGATAGTTTTTCGTTTGATCTCACTGATTGTCATTACAAACTTCTCTAAAGCCATAGCAGTTCCACTTTTGCAAAAGAAGTTCATGATTAACACAATCAAAAGCTCTGGAGAAGTCGCAGAAAACTGCCGCTACGACCTCCCCATTGTTGAGATGTGTGTATACATGTTCAAGAAAGAAAAATATTGCATCATTTGTGCCTTTTGCCTTCTGAAAGCCAAATTGATATCTAGTTAATATACTGTATTTATAAAGAAAAGTTAATACTCTTTATTTCACAAGTTTTCTTATGATTTTTGAGTGTGTTGAAAGCATGGAGATAGGTCTTGACTTCTACACACTGTATATTTTAAAGAGTGAGATCGAATTTTTGTAGCGTTGTCAAGGTTATTTTGAAGAACCATGATAGATTATTAAAAGATCATATGAACTAAAAATAAATTTGATACTCTCTGCTTCATTGGATTTAGGAAATTGTAATAATAAACACATTATAATACACGAGAGTAGGTATAGTTAATTTGGGTCCATGATATTCGGTACGATATAGTTGAAACGATATAATTTATTGTCATTTCCGAAAATCATACCTGCATACTGTTGGGGCTTATCAAGTGAGTTGAAAATTATGTACCTGATACTGTATTAGGAATTTTACCTTAAAAATTGAGACCTCGTTGATCCTCAGCTCGCACATGTTACGGCTTATGAGGGTTGTCGTTCGTAGGCGGGGTGGCAGCCAAAAAGCCGTATTTCAACAGATTCAGCAGAATATCATATAAAGGAAAATAGCAATTTTGGACGTTATTTTATATTTTTGAATACAACTAATAGAAATAATGTTTCAACAGACCGATATAGTTTTATAAGATAATATTTATCATATATTTTATCTGTTTTTGAGAAGAATATAATTACAACAAAAAATGGCAGTACTTGTACAAATTAAGACAAACAAGAAACAAAAACGTGAATTTTAATAGTCTTCAATACTGATATGGAAAAATATACTTCATGAGTTACAGTAATGACAAGTACTTCCATTTCACAAAAAATTCCAACGTGAATATATTATAAATAAGTACACTCTGACTCCATATAATTAATATCAACAACATAAAGTATCTGAAAACAAAAATTTCATTGCTTCTTGGAAGGCACCATGTTGTTATGTAAGTATTAAGTCTATAATAAATTTCCTGGGTTTCAACAAGCTCTGCTCCAACATATATCTAACACCATTACAAGAAAGAACTTAAATTATCCGAGAAAATTTCGTTTATAGGTACAGAGTCTTTCCACTACTGTACTTGATTGATTAAAGAAATAATCACATTTCAAAGAATATGGGAAAATCCAAGTTCGGTGGACCATTTGGAGAATGAAATGATCAAACTAGAAATTTGTTAGAGGTTATTAATAAATATAGTCTAAGATTCAGAAATATTCTGAAGAATACAGGGTTACCAGTTGCACCATTTTTCATATCAACTCTGTATATTTCAATGTTTTTGAATGCTACGTTGAATTGTAGATTCGAGATTTCAACTGAAGGTCTTTGGATCCAAATTTATTATAAGAAATTCTACATTTCGTAGCAGAGTTGGAGATCATAGGCACAGAGTGTTTTACATACATATTCTAGTGAAACGCCCTGTACACATTTGATATTTGTTATTTCATTCAAAGTGAACTTTGTTAAAACATCCCTAGACCCACCAATTACAGATCACAAAATATTCATCGATTGATCTAAGATCGGAGATAACTGTGTCAATGTTATTTTTTGGGTTTTTTCAACGTGGTCTGCAAGTTTGCCTGGTGTTCTGTCTACCACTGCGGTAGACATCATCAAAGACGATGCATTTATTATCTGCTGTGAGATCAGACTAGTCCATCGCCTTTGATAACGTCTACCGCAGTAATAGATTAAACGTCAGTCATAAAAACATGCAAATCACGGAAAATAAAGCCGGGAAATTAATTTGACATAGTATTCAGAATAATTCATAATTCCAGTTTTTTTATTTTGGTTTTTCTTTTTGATGAATATTTGTTCAATCTGTATATTGTGGTAATGATAAAAGATAATACTTAAACTCAAAAGTATTTACTTCGCCCATAGTTTTTTTTCTATTCAGCTTTGCATCGACAATTATCAATGATTAACAAAACTCCGGTAAGGCCGTATATATTTACATTTCCTTACATTTAAATTATCTAAATGAACAATTCGTTCAGGCCAGTCTCATCTCACCTACGCAGTAGGTTTATGGATGCCAATCAGAAAACAACTTCTTGGAGCTTCTCCACGATATTTTTCTCGGATTTTTCAAGTTTTCCAAAACTCATCATCGTAAACACACAACCCAATAATCTAACACATATGAACAAAACTGTTAACTAACTTATTGGATTTATCGAAGAGTTTTGTAAAGAAGTGTATCATTATATAATCTTATTGCAAAGTGCTTTCGACTTTCACCATCATCAGTGCTCACCTGAAAATAAGTAATCTAATTTAAAAAAAGTTTTTTGCAAAAATTGTAAATATTGAGATTATGTATTTAGAAAAATTGTTGATGAGTACCTACTTACTCGTCAGGCAACAGGAAGTTTTGAAATATGAGAGCATAGTAAATTTGTGAAATTCGATTTGAACTACTGAACTGCTATGATTGTTTTGTATCTTACATTGGTAGAACTTGCAGACCTCTCGTTACTCACATTTATGCACATCTAAAAAGACCTGATAAATCTGCATTTGGCAACCATAATAAATTTCACAACCACAACTTTAGCCCTAATAGAAATTCAAAAATTTTTCACAAAATTGATAATAAAAAGTTCCTCAGACTGGACTTGTTCGAAGAACTTTCAACAATGATCACTGCTTGAATACTCAAAAAAATTCATACAGAGATTTCCTCCTTCTTCATCATGGGATTATGAATTGTAAATGAATTTGTTATTTAAAATATATATAATTTTATATTGGCATCCCCACACAATTTTTTTAAATTAATAGTGGATCACTCCTCAAGTTGGAGTGATCCAGTATTTTCAACACGACACTTAACACATTCTCTCGTAAGTTGTCCTTCATTCACATCAAATATTTACTAAGCCACAAGGCCTTAATCTCCAACATGTATTTTGTTGGTTATTAGGTTAAGTAGTTATATACAAATCAAATTTTAAAAATGTACTATGTTCTCATATTTCGATACTTCCTGTTGCCTGACGAGTAGGTACCTGATCATCAACAATCCATAACCTCAAAATTTAAAACTTTCAATTTTCACAAAAAACTTTTTTTTCAATTAGATTACTCACTTCCAGGTGAGCACTGATAACGACGAAAGTCGAACGCGCTTTGCAAAAAGATTTTATGATTATACACTTCTATACAAAACTCTTCGATTCATTTATCCAAATAAGTGTATTCAGCTTCCCACATCTGCTTTCAACTCATTTCCCAATAACAAGTATCAACCTAACCAGGTTTCAAAAAGTGTTTATAAAAAAGATTTCTTAAAAGTAACACCACCCCCAATAATGTAAATATAATTTTATAATACAAATATCAACTTAACAGTAACATACCGAGTTTCTGAATGAAAATGTTAGTTTCATACGGAAACATTTCGAATATTGCAATGAATTATCTATAACTATTACAATACTTTGAAATCGGACTTTTTGAGAAGAATATAGAATTTTTTAGACATTATTTTCAGTAACAATTATTCTTTCAAATTTGTATGAGTCAATTTTGAATCACAAAATATTAAAATTTGATTATGATTACGGAAGTATTTGATAGCTCTTATAATGTGTTTGAATCTGTTCTGTTTGAATTATTCAAATCCTAATGACATGAAGAATTAAAAATGAAAAGTTGCCTTGAAAATAAAACTGACTGATCAATGTATGGGTAAATTTTGAATCACAAAATATCAAAATTTGATTATGATTACGAAAGTATCTGATAGCTCTTATGATAATGTGTTTGAATCTGTTCTGTTTCAATTATTCAAATCCGAATGACATGAAGAATTAAAAATGAAAAGTTGCCTTGAAAATAAAACTGACTGATAAATATTTCTTTCTTACAAATAATTTTTTTTCCGTCAGTAAAAGAAACCGAAGAGAAATTTGATTAGAACTTCTTCACAAATTAGGATGTTTCCAATTTCCACGCACCTGTACCTGAACACTTTGGTTCAGTCAGAATTTAATATCCAAGTTTCATCTATACAAAAATTTCACGTAGGAAAGAGATGAGATACATTGGAATATGATAGGCTAGTATAGGAAAGTTTCAATCCCAGTATCCACCCTAGCATCAAAGTGGTGAGTCAATTGAATAGGTTGCTGACGATGAAACTACTGATAGATGATTATAAGATGACGGCCATTCAGGGCCGTTTTTGTCCTAACTATATAGAAACAACTGAAACAGTAGAGACTCAATTGCATAAAATACCGAGGCTTTATCGAATGGTTCTCATTGCGGGATTTGGGGCTTGTCTAACAATATTCTGTTGTGAAGTACATCTCTACAATTTTAAATATTCAAACGAATGTACAACATTTGCTCTCCTGAAAGTCAAGCTTGATAAGTACTACTACTGAATTTCATCATTTCGGACTTCCATTGTCTAGTATTGTATAAAATGATTTAAAATCCCTGAAAAAACCAATACAATTGAAAATTTAAAAAATAGCTGAAAATAACAAATAAGCAAAAAAACCCTGAAATGAATTTACATTGAAATAAAATACAAGTAAAAAATTGAACAATTGAAACAAAAGAGAAAAGAAATTAAAAATTAAGCGATTTCAAGCCACGTTATTTCACGACGTTTCGGTTGTTAGTATCCATGACTATTTATGGGTCCTTCGAGTACTTTCACTTTTATCCTCTTTCTTTTCTCTGCTTCACCGGTTTAGCGGGAGATGACCGTTTGGCGGGAGTTTGCCATTTTCTCCTTAATTATGGGTTTCTATATGTTGCGTGGGGTTCTTCAGCGTAGAAATACGCTAAAAAACCCCACGAACATATGGTACTCGAAGGACCCATAAATAGTCATCTCTCAGAGGAATTAGTCCAGTCATCACCCGAGACGATTGTGGATACTAACAATAGAAACGTTGTGAAGGAACGTGGATTGAAATCGTTCAATTTTTAATTTCATTTATCCCTCTTTGTTTCAATTGTTCAATTTTTTTACTTGTATTTTATTTCACTGTGAATTCATTTCAGGGTTTTTTTGCTTAATGTATTTGTTATTTCCAGTTTTTATTTTAATTTTCAATTATATTGGTTATTTCAGGGATTTCAAATCATTTTATACGATACCAAACAATGGAAGTCTGAACTGATGAAATTCACCACGAAACATTGTCAATCACCTTCAAACAGTACTACTACTCTTTTGATTTTTATGAAGAAAGGACTATTACTTATCATGAACCGATTCAGACGAATACTTTAAAAATTAGTCAAAAACCAATATGAATGCCTATCTGAAAAAAACATAAAATATTAAAAAAAACAATACTGAGGTTTCGCCATCAGTACTGTTGATAAAATCTGATTCTTACTTGCTCATAAATAATCCGTGAAGCCAAACGAAGCTTGTACATCTGGTCATCTTTTGAATGAATCGGTCAAAATAATTTTTTATTATCTTTCAACTGATTGAAAGGTTTACAAAGTTCTCGACAGATAGCAGGATAATTTTCTAAAATCTCTGTAAGTTTGATGAGAACACAAAAACGGTAATTCTGAATATAAATGGTCTACAGGCTGAAAAGTTGAATCTCCGATTCTTACACGAGAATTATCTGACCAATTTTTTCAATAATTGTGGGGTGAATCTTGCAGAAGATTTCACTAATCTGAAGGAAGTATCACCTCTGATGTCAATGCAATCAGATCAATCCACGAAGATATATGGTTTTCATTGTTTTATTTTGGATTCAATTACATTTGACTCAAATCATTTCTACAGTTACTGGCTGTATAGTTGATTTCGGTATTACAGAATACATTAAATGTATCGTCTTTTGAAGTATTCTAGAAATAATCTAAGGTACTTTCCCTTCTCAACGATTTTTAGTTAAAATAATCAATCAATTTTTGTTTCTAGAACTGTGGGAGCACTCATTCGTTTATTTCTCAATTAGTTTAAAATCACTCCAATAAATTGATTGTTTTCTTAAATGACTGTTCAACTAAAACAGTGCTGCCAAACATCTGAACCTCAATCTCTTCTCGGCGCTCTCTAATATTCTTTTCAACGAAATTGTCAGTTTTGGTGTGTTGTTATCAGATTTATTTCAAATCCTAGATTCATGTTCTATTTTTCGATTAAGTAAATGGTCACTCTTCATTTTGAAAATTGAGTCTTCCATCAACCGATTAGCCATTCCCCACATGAGAAAAGTGATCATTAGGACTGAGAATCGTGTGTCCTGTTATTATTATTAGCATTATCTGAAGGGTGTAACTATCAAATCAATGCAACTCACTATCTTTCATAAAAGGAATGATGCTTATTAGATATAGCAGGGATAAAATAATATCAACATTACTAAAAAAATAAACAAACATAAACAATGTTTCATTGGTGGAAATGGGAAATTATCTCTCATCAATTCAATCAATCCTGATATTTTCACCCAGATACTCAGTATTTTAATATCGAGCAAAATTTCATTCTGCTTTTCGAATATTTAAACTCTCTGAATAAAGTGATTAGAAATCACTCAAAAACAAAAACAACTCCTAATTTTATAAGATATGGATTAAAAAATTGACTATTTAGTTTTGAACATTTTGGTTGATATCAGACTTTTCTTTTTCCGCACTGACTTGGTTCGCTGCGACAGGGGGGGAATGGTGTTTTCTAATGTGCACTCGAAGGTTTCCCTTTTGTTTAGCCCTGTACAGACAATAAGGGCACTGAAATTTTGGTTCCTGATCTCCACACTCATCTTGTTCATGTCTCCTCATTGTAGACTTCCATTTATAACGTTTTCCGCAATGTCGACATGCAAATTGGGAGTCTGGACTATAGCCAGGTCGTATTCCATCAGGAACTTTCCTGACGGCATCTTTATCACCTTTAATTCTAGAGCATTTCTGGGGATCCTCGAGAAACTTCTCGAGAGTGGGTGGAATGAGGATTTGATCGAACTCGAGGAAGTCTGGAATAAAATTAAAGTAAAAATACAAATGAAAAAACAGAAACCGAACAGCAGAAAATGGTAAGCAGAGAAGAATAAAGCAAATAAATTAAACATAATGAAATAAACAAAATAAATGTATAAACTGTAAATAACTTTAATTTTCATACTGATTTTTAGGTAACGTGTTATTTCTGGGAGAACTTCTCCGAACACTTCAACTCCTTTCTAGCTGAGCTGACGCAAAATATTCATATAATCTTCCACTCAATTCAGTTGAATACCATTGAATGTTTAAAATTTGTTCGTGTTTGTTCGTTGTCCTTCATCTAATTTAGTATTTGTTGGAACACCTCTTTTGGATTTGCCATCTCTGTTAAAGTGCTTTTATTCTCTCTAAAATATGAGGCAGTCAAGTCAGGAACATTTTATATTTCTTGCTGTTACTGATAAGTGACATCTAGGTGTGACTGTCCGTACTCACAGGAAATGTTGAGTCCTGATCAGGAACGCAGGTCTACCTTTTTACAATAAATCCTATAGTTGCCCACAGTTGGACTTCTGGTGAAATGGTAATAACTGGAATGCCGAATTCAGCTGGTTTTAGAGAAATATCACGAAATGTTTTGCCTGTAGTTTTTTCTGAGGGAAATTTTCCATTTTTATTGACTCTTTTAACGCCAAATGAGGAACCGATGGCAGTTGTCAGGTTACAAACGCGAAGAATTTTGCTTTTCAGTGATTTTTGTCTGTGTAGAAAAAATAATTTTCTCCAGAGAGAATTTTTTGGAAAATAAAAATTACGACCAATTGACACCGTATATGTATGTTATAAATCGTTGTTAATTTTGGTCAGTACAATAATATGTAGTGTCTTGAACACCTTTCGATGACACATTCAATTCAGTGAGCTAGTGGCATATTTAATTAAATGATCTCGGAATATGTTTTTTTGCAACGGAGCAAATTTCAAACGCTACAATTTAAGTCTATAAATTTCCGTGTAACGATACATTTTGTGATAGATAAGAACACATCTAAAGTTAGTTCTTTTGAAAATGATTGCTTCCTTCCTTACTTTGGAAGATTCCCACATTTTTTGTATCTAGATGGAGTTGTAGAAAGACAAAAACGTTCTTTCCCAAAAATTATTCATTCCTTAAAATATAACCCCTTCAATTTAAACACTCTGGTGTTCTGATAGGACCGCATCTGAAATTTTCAAATTAAACTCAGCTCGAAATGAAATAGTATTATCTTTTTTTATATAAAGTAATATACATATCTCAAAATTGAACTGACAGTTTTTTGAATAATGTCCTGACTTTCCAATGCATGTTTAGGAATCTACATATAAGTTATACAGTGCGAACGTAGTTTGTTTACAGATTCTTAAATTGATATTAAACTACTAATAACTCAGGAATGGCTGATTCGATTTTAAAAATCTGACTGAAAGTCTTAATTATGCTCGTAAGTCCTGTACTGAAAAACGGCAAAAAATTAAACAAGTATACCTCTCAGAATGAACGAGTATTTGAAATGATCGACTGTTGATATTGATTAAAAAAATACTATTTTGCTAACCTAACTTTGTGAGAGAATTCAGAACATATTTAATAACAAAAGTATTGTTGTCGTTATGTTATTTAGCTTGAATAAGTCTTTTGACACTTTAGGAAGGGAATAATTTCAGATAAACTGTTTAATATTGGCATCCGAAGTGAAAGAGAACAATATGTTCACAAATAGGTTTTCTGTGATAATTCGATTACCACTTGCAATGTTGCTTCCTGGGCATTAACTGCAGATAGACTATTTTCAAAACTGAAGACATTGTTGGGATTAATTTTTAAACTGCATTTCAAAATGTCTCATACAGAAGAAATGTTACACATTGCAAGCATGTTGATGTATACTCAGGCTTTTCAACAAATGCATTTTCCATTTGTTGAAAAGCTGAATCATACAAATTTGTCTAACCATATAGCAACATTGACACTGCTCGGTTGAAAAAATTTCAAAATATTTTCATACGGTGTATGAATTTTTGCTGGAAGTTGAAAATATAAAATTTTGAAAAATATTTCATTCAAGTACATCGTAAATATTCTTTAGTTTCTTTTAGTGAAATGGTAAACTTCATTTCGAAATATCCTCTCTTGACTTATTCTATTTACGTAATAGTGGAAAGAATATTCTGCTACTTTTTGATATTTTCTCTTTTTTCACAAAATTAGTACTTTGGTTATTATTCCTATTTACATTTCTTTGGAGGAGTGAAATTAAATTTTCCATTTTTTAAAATTATTTCTTGAATTACTGTTTTCCGTGTTGTCTGAGAGAAAAAAATGTCTCATAAATTAGACGAGTTGAGAAAATAAAATGTCCCTTCTTTAAGCGATATTTTCAAGTTATATTGATTATTTTATTCACGATTGTTTGGTTTTCCGATTGGCATACTGATTTTTCATTGAATAAATAAATCGGAAAATATATGTGCTGTGATTACAAAAGTCTTGACAGTTTGTGTAGTCACCGTTTTTATTGTGTATAATTTTCAAAACCCACTTATGATATAATATGAATGTGAAATAATGTTCAGTATCTGATTTTTTTCAGGTACCTGAATTCGAGAAAGAAAAGGCGACTTTTCTTTACCACCATTTTTCCCAACTAACAGCCTTTTCTCAAGTCAGATTTGAGTATTCCAGAGAATTTGCAGATGAAGCTACACTTTGTTGTATATGTAGTGAAAAACATATTTTTTGGCTTGGATTGAATAAAATTCATGAATTTTCATTTTATTCCTTGTAAATCTCACATTTCATGACTTACCATCATTCTCAAGTCGTCTTATTGGTAGAGAATGTACGAAAAGGTTTTGTATCATTGATGATGTGCTGCGGAAATATCATTAGTTTCTATAAAAAAATTGCCAGCCGAATAATTCACTATAACCATCATTTGCAACTTGTTTATTTGATGAAACAACTCAAAATTTGGTACAACTCACTCTGAAAGAGAAACATTTCAATTTGTGTTTGTTCAAATTACATTTCAATTTGGCTTTATATGGACAATAAGGACAACCAAATTGGGGTTCTTTCTGACATTCGTATCGCTGATGTTGTTTCAAGTTTTTCTGATTCTTGTACTTTCGTCCACATACCTCACACTCGATTCCTGAAATAGTGAACTTGTTGATAAAATTTAAAACACTTTCAAATATAGCACGTGCAGTTCAAACTAATAATGAATTAATTTTCGAAAGATACTGTTAACTTTAGATGCAAAATAATTCACTTAAGTTTCAAAGAACGTGATATTATATAATACGAAAAAACTTGATAGGAATTGAACGAATTCAAAGAGGAAAAAACATATTACCTAATATTCAAATTAATATTTGAACATATGATAATCGAAAGAGATAACATTGATTGTTCAATACAGAACAGGTGATCTGAGATGGTCAGTTGCCATAAATACTGAATTTTATCCATGATGATAATTACACAATTTTTTATTTACATTATTTTATTCAAGACGAGTAGCAACGTATCCGTTACGGTAGCTTCTTCTGAAATGCGAAATGTGTCAATATTATTATTTGACTTTAGAGACAAATAGAAAATGTTTGTAACGGAATAAAAATCAGATATCGAGTGCATTTTCCGAGTAAACATCTATACGAAGGAATGTGGAGAACTAGGTCAGACCCCAACAATGAAATGATCTGAATGCCGAAAGATTTCGAGCTCATCGAGTAAAGCACATGTATGTTTATGCGAAGCGGTAAAAGTTATAAGACAATGGTCGCGAATCGGAATAATTAGGAAGGAACATTAATGTCAATCGGAAATGTTTAAAGTATTATTAATGAGGTTATAAATCAAATATTTCGAACAAACCGCGGATAAACAGCTGCATGACTGTGTTTCGCCGACAAGCAGGTGTAATCAAATGTTCTTTGTTCGAAAACCGTATAAATAAACTGAAACCCGCAATCAAATTCTGTCTTACTTCAGCCTTCCGCCAGTTTTGAATCAGCAATCATGAAGTATATCAAAGTGTCTATTTTTGGTTACCAAAAACCTAATTCCGGTGTGTCTCAAGTGTTAAAATAAGATAACGTAATTTCGGATAAACCAGATCAGTGATGTTATTGAGTCCAGAGTGAAGTATTGTTCGAGAATATTAATGAATATTAATACAACAGTTTGAATAACGCGACCGTAAAGAGGAGTTAGTTACTACCCTCTTCTGGATCGAATAGTGATATTTTAGAGAAAACGCGAATTAATCATGTCGTCAGCTCAAATTAACGAGCCAAGGATTCGAAGGATTTGTTCGTTCGTAACTGTTCGTATACGTGAGCAAAAAGAAGGAAAAATTCAGCAAACACTTTAAAAACCTCAAACTACGGTTTCATGCGACTATTCGTTTTTAAAAATGAATTCCTGTTGAACTTATGTGCCTTAAATATAATAAACGTAGTCCCTTATGTTTAGAGAAGGATAATGATTTTACCGTTTACCTCAGTCATTTACTTTGACATGAATCCGAATTTGCAGCATATTTTATTGACAAGTCTTATCTCTTGAGTGATTATGTATGAGTTAATAATTTATTATTTGTGTGTTTTAGTTTTGAGCTATTGTTATACCTTTTCTCATGCCATGTTTTGCATTTTGATATGCACTAGTTTGATACTTATAACCACATTTTCTTTGCAGCATTCCAAATATAAGTGACTGGCAAACACTTATAATGGATTTTCGACCGAGTATATTTTTGTTATTGATAGATCGTAAGTGAATTCTGATAACTTTGAACTGTTTGATACTATGATCTCTGGTTTGGTTGGTTTTTAGGCTGAAGTTTGTATTGGTGAATTGTGTACTTATATCTTGGTAAATGTAATATTTTCAAAATATCACTCGTATTACCTATGACAGGTGTTTTTAGAAACAATTTTGAGAATTTTATGTGATTCATTTGCAGAACCAAAAACAATATTCACCTATTGTTTTCCGTGCCATAGAAAAGGTTGTAACGAACATTTATACAATTTATTATACGAATGAGTAACTTAGGTGTTTAGATATCCTATATCAATACGCAGAATGTTTTACCTGACCTCGTATAGCAGAAGCGGCTAGTAATTGTGTAATACTTGATTACTTGATATATAATCCGCAATTTGAAACCGTTTCTGTATACGTTTTTATGTGTGCCTTTGATTATATTTTCAAAATCGACGTTTGTTTACAATTCAGTAGTTGACTGATAACACCTTGCTACCAAAGAAAATTCTGCTCATTTGAAAATAGCCACTCGTTTCCTAATGAATATTTCAATGTGCTACCTTCGATGTTTCGAGTGCCTTAACACATCTTCACTCCAGTAATCCCTGCCAAACTGTCGAGATTAGGCACAAAGAACATCTAAAAGCGTGTATCTCAGGTGCGACAAGTATGTATTTTCATCATACATGTAGACGCCTTGGAATACAAGGTATACATAACATGTTCTCTGATATTAGTCTGTTGGCAATTTTGCCACTTTCCATAACTCACGTTCTTTTCCACTAGATTATCACGGTTGAATATCAAGAGTGTTCGAATAATTTTGATCCTTATTTGTCCATTTCTGATATATTCTCGATGGTCATTCTCATGGACTTCAGATAGCCTTGAAATTTCACCAAATCCGACGGTGGTGGTTATCGAGTGGAATGAAACGATAATGATCACCAGTGAACCACACGTTAAGTAAACTCAAGGAATCAGCGTGCATTCTTATATCTGGATCTGTTCAGAGAGTTCTTCAGAAATTGGTTCGGTTCTTAGCTACCTGGCAATGGCAAAATTGCAACAGACCAATATCAGAAACACCTTCTATTACATCGAATGATTGAAAAGTTAATCAATAATGACATAATCAACATTTCAAAACTTTTTGATACCTGTCAAGGAAGTTTGGAAATAAAAATTGCTGGCTATAATTTTTTTTTTCAGTTCGGAGACAGTTACTGATAATTATCAGAAATGCACTAATTATCAGAAATGCACTTATTATAATTAGTGAATTTTCTTTGTGGAAAATACATTGAATTTAGGCAATTACACATCAGGTTGAACCTGAAGTTTCCACTTTCTGTACTTGTATAAAATTCTCATATTTTACTTCATATTATGGAAAGTGAGAATCCCCATAGGGTTCATAGAAAAATCAACTTTTTCAGTGTCTCACTTTCAGCAATAAACAATTGTGCTACCTTCTACTCCCATGCTGTTTCTCATTCAGATACATTCAAGAAAAAAAAACTTCAATTACACCAAAATGATCCTTCTTTTTATTTTTGTTGGGTTTGTATTCTAAACGTTGTTTGACAAGGGTTTTTATTGAATTTTGGTATCATTACAAGTAAAAATCCAGATTTTGAAACTTCTACTCATATTTTCTTTCAAGGGCAAAGATGAGCATTATCATTTCATAACTATCTTTGATTTTTATAAATGCATGCATACCGCTAAACGTTATCGCGTTTGGAGAGACAGACCTTAATAGAAATAATATCCAAGACGATATAGGTAAGCGATAGAAATTGAGAAGCATAGAAATAATTTCAATCAAAAGGAAGGGGAAATTAAAATTAATGAAATATAGCTACCTGCTCTGAATTGTTTCTGTGCCAGTTAATTCATTTCAACCAATAGAAACAAAACCACTCGCATCACCAATAGAATAAATTTGAAGACGCAAACCAATTCTATAGTATCGAGGATAAACAGAACACTTTGTTCGTTGCCTGATAGCTTTTGATAATATCCATTGGAATCGCATGAAAACCTGCAGACCACGGCCAATAAACCCGGAAAATAGCTCTGACACAGTTATATTCGGTTGTGAAAGTTTTTCACACTTCGATTTTGACATACAACTGTCAATGGCACAGAAGTTATTTTCCGTGATTCAGTAATTGTATCAGTATTGTATTTTTTATCGTAAACTGAATTTTTCTCGGGATTTTGGTAACCACTTTCTGGGGCCAATCATACTCTTTCCATTATTCAGCTTCATCTTTCTCTTGTATTTAAAACACAGTTTTGTGAGTCTGAGGTTTCATTAACTTTATTTGATAGCTATCTTTCGTCACCGAGCCTATATATAATTCTTATTGTTTTTTCGCACGTTCAACTTTGAGGTACATCAACCTACAGGGTATCCCCGTCACCAGCATATCCTTAAACGATCCAGTATCCACAGCGAAGCTTTATCGTAGTTCGTTGGTCACAATTAGGCTTACATAATAACTTTACAAGTAACGTCATTACCACTGTCTGGATCTACGGCATACCTTATCGTAGCTTCTGAGAGTACTGTCATCAACAACATCGTCGAAAGAATCGGATCATAGGTTGTGCATCAGCCTTCAGCTTCCTATATGTATGTATAAGCGACTTCCAAATCTCGGGTCAGGACCTCCCCCAAGATGCGCGTGGTAGAAAACCCTTAAAGACGATCGGAGCTCAGTCTTAACGACAATCTTGTAGTATCCACTTTGGTGGAGTATAGTACGCGACAAAAGTCTGTGCTATAAAAAAATGGCATTCGAATAGAAATTGAAAAAAAAGTTTTGTGTGGACAAGCGAGAGAGGTGATTGCTAATGTACTTTTTTCATGCAACGAGAAGCTGATAATGGCATAAGCTTGGACCTGAAAAAAGTTCAAGAGCGTTGTAGCGTTGTGCAAAAGCGGCGGATGAAAGTTTGGGTAGCATTGAAAGAATAGCTCGTGAAATGAAAATAATTGAAAATGGTGAGTCATCCTCTTTTTCAATGCATAAAAAAAGACATAGAAAAGCATCAAAATCAGATTTCGATGATTTCGACAAGGGCCTTCTTCGTTGATACAAATCAATTATGTCATTACTGAGAAAAAACCCCACCTTACGTCGAACACTTAAAAAAAGGTTACAAGGAATATTATTAGTCTCTGACAGAAGTGATGAAAGAAATAGGGTCAGATGGAGGAGGGAAAGAAATTGAAATTAAAAAACCGGCGATTCATCAGTTGCGAAGAAATTTTCTTAGAGACATGACGAAATACCGTGAAGAATGTTGAACAATATGGATGAAACATATACACATGCTTCACATACACATGAGAAGAGTTGGAATGGTGATTTGAATGAAGGGTTGCTTGCACCAATTTCAAAAAGGAGAAAGACTTATAATCATGAATGCAGGAGGAGAAAATGAATTTGTGAAAAATTGAAATATAGAATTCAAATACAACACAAAATCGGGTGACTATCATAGCGAAATGAATTACGACAATTACAAAAAGTGGTTACACGAATAAATAATTTCCAATCTTTCAGAAAAAAGCGTTTTGGTTATAGACAATGCTCCATACCGTAATGTTCAGTATGAAAAGTGCCCAAACTTGTTTTCGAGGAAAAATGAGATGAGAGAATGGATAACACAACGGAACATTTATTTCACGGATGATAGGTATGCTAGAAATTGGAAAAAACGTTTGCGGATACGCTAAACTATTCAAAAAAGTTTTTGCTTCGAAGAAATTTGCTCTTGATTTCGCGATAGAGAAAATTATTATAAATATTCAAGGTGATAGTGACAATGATAGTACCAGTGAGGATATTAATAACTCTACAAGCGATTCCGATCTGTGTGAAGTTGAACATTTGTAATTTTTTGATAATAACTTTAATTATATTTTTGTTTGGATTCATTCATTTCAAAGAATATAATGCTAAAAAACGAACTCATTTAAATGCAATTACGTAAATACCGCATTATCATATTAAACTAATAATTGACCATCAATTAAAAAACCATCAACCTTTATTGCTACTTGTGACAAGGACTGTACTCTCAGGCCACTCTAATCAGTAGTGTACGCAGCTGGTGATATGTCGCTTCCTAGATTTAACAAGCTTTACAACAGTTCAGTGTCTCAGAATTATCGCCCAATCCCAATTTTTAATTACTCAAGTAGCAATTGAAAAAATTGAAAATAAATCACTAGCATAGATCGAAATTTTATTCTAATCGATAATATAACGACCGTATATATAGAATAGTTGTATTTTGGGGATTCGGTCTGTTTTGAAATTAAATCAATTACTCTTTTTAGCTGCTCGAGCTTTCGTTAATGTCTATGAGCTTTATCGAGGGCTGTAAAAAAAAAAGGACAATAGATACATATAAATATACAAAACATAATAAGGGATAAAACAGTAATAAACCTGTGCTATATGAATCGAATAAGCGAATGAATTTCATTACGTACTGTCATAGATGACATGAGTAACTTTATGAATGAATTGTTTCACTGAATGGAATTTTATACAGTTATTTGAAAGTGGTTAACAATCTTTCATGGTGAATTTTACTAGTCATTATTTTACCAGTTAAGACGACTGTGAAACGTCGTGGTGTAACTTGGTTTGAAATCTTTTTATTTTATTTTGTTAATTCCTTTTGAATTTATTTTCAATGATAATTTTTTATTTATTTTTATATTTTAATATGTTTTTTAATTTTTTTCAATTTTCCGCTTATTTTAATTTTTCATCATTTTTTTTCACCTGTGGACATTTTCATCTTTTATCTTGATTAATTTATTTCACAGATTTCGAATCATATTCGACTATAGAAGTCCGAACTAGTAAAATTCACAATGAAGTGTATCAAATATGTGAACTCAGAAATATAATGTTGTTTTTTCAGTTATTTTCAGAACTTAGAGCGATTGATGTTGAACTTGAGAAGTCGATCTGACTGACAGAGTGGAAATTCAAATTGAGTTCTGAAATTTCCGAGTTAATCTAGAATCGTATTTGTTATATTATTCAAGCGTCTTGAATACCAATGCAAATAAATGAAAAAATAAGCACAAAACCGGATGAAAAGAGATTGTGAAACCGAAACTAAACCATAAGAAATAGAAAGGAGAATGTATGAATACACTGACTGATGAAAATGAATAATACTAGCCATGATAATAGTTAAGCGATTTTAACAAATACATTTTGTATTCTTGACGCGTTTCACTAACACCATAGCTTCGTCGGTAGTAAGACTGTTACGTTTTTCCCCATGGGTTCACAAATAATTGACAACGCTGAACAATGATCAAACTCAACTTTATTTCACTATCAATATAACAAAACACTTCAACTATTAATCGAATGTCTATCGCCTTATTAGATCGCTCCGCGTACCGCACTATCACTTCCACTGACTGTCCTCATAAGCGAGTAGTTGGCGCTTATATTTGGCAATCGAAGGTGATGGAATGTACCTTGAAATTCCATCGAAGCGATGGTAACGGTATTTTCGTCACATCTAGAATGCCAACGAACATCAAGATGCGCGAAACTTCATTCGGAATGAGCGCGCTCTTAGCCACGTCACAGTTGGTTTATGGCTACCAGTAGCGGTCTGCGTTATTTTCCTTAGGGCATGACACAACACTAAACAGACTGATCTACATTTCATATACACGATAGTAGTAGTTACCTCACTTGATTGGTTGATGGTTAATGAGAGAACGGGGTTAGCGAAACGCATCTAGAATAAAAATTCAAATAGTGAAAATTGTTCATTATCATGACTAGAAAGAAAAAAGCTTGAATTTCTTGAACCTTACAATTTTGAATTCGTGGATATGAACTTTAGGTGGAACACCTCCAAAATGTAGAGCAAGTGTTGTCTTCAATTGGTTGATAAGGATGTCAATATCCGTACCAAAAGAAATTTTTCTATAAAGGTATGATTGCTCCTCCGAATGGAGACTAGTTTCCTCATTGCCTAAATTCCCTCATGAACTGATTCAGGTTACTTGACTTTTAACCGAACATTGGTTTTTCGTATGAACTTTAATCGTCATCTGGAACATCTCTCTCAAAAAGTTTATTCCACAAATAACCTTATCTCTAACTGAAATAAGTATTGATTCGACCTTCGAGAAAATGGACCAGTGTCTTTAGCCCATACTCAGGGTTGGCCAAGTTTGTGAGATCTCATGAAAATGTCTGAAGAATAGGTTTATAACCTGCCCGGATATTGTTCTCTCTGATATCTTCAATGATATTTGAAACCGATAAGCTAAGAAAATTTCAATCAAACAAGCATCTGTTGACAAATGAGTCCTAAATATGGACATCAACTCACATATAAATATAAATCCGGATTTAGATACAGCTCAGGTTTCCACGGGCTTGTTTTCCCGATGTGAGTTCCCAACGTTGACGTTTCGTTATAATCTCAGATGACATCATCAAAACATCTCTTCTTGATTCGTGAGGGGCAACTGAGTATGAGTGTGTGTGTGTGTGTGCATGCGCTCGCGCACAAGTGAACGCGTACGCGTTGAAATATTGTTTTTGAATTGTGTTATTACATAAAAAAATCAACCTGATATTAAGTTTGTATACCTGCATGATATGCCCTAATGAAAGATTATGAAACTGGAAAATGATAAACGTAGATGAAATTTTAAGTTTGGGAAATTGCAGTTGTAGGAGTTCCCGAAAAAATGCTCACTGCTCCTACGCATCAGTAAAACAACACTCTTTTCGGCGCTATTTTCATCAACAACGTTGGATCTATCAGGAGAAGAACCATACTCAACAAACAGAATACAGTGTAGTATAATACACAATATCATTTCCTGATGACGCCAGTTTGGTTAATGAAACAAGCGTCGAGATGAGTATGGCAGTTCTGGTGTGTGAAATCAGTGTTTGTTTAGGATTCATAATTCACTATTCGCTGATCTATTGACCAGTTAATGAGTGCTTAGTAGTTGTCTATTTCAGTGCGAATAAATCTCTCGCCTTTTACTACTACTACTAATATGTCACGAAAAAATTTGATAAACAGAAGTAGAAATTTATTTAAAAAGTTTCACTAGAAAATAGTGTTAATCATCAAATACCCATCTAGGAACTACCCGGTACAGCAACGTTTCTTCACTTTACTTTATTTAGAGTGTCAACAAAAATAATGTCAATCAAAAACTTTGACTTGAAAGCTCATGTTTCAATACTGCACTCGTGCACTCATGTTTTTGTCAAATGGCTGGACTGATGACGAGCTAAATGATCCTTTCTCCTGAAACTAGCGTTACACAAATCGCAGGTGAATTTCCTGATATGTCTTTGACATTCATATTTCAAATGCCTATACAGAGATGTCTGATGTTTGTACACCTTACCGCAGTTTCGACAAAAAAACTCTTTTTCAAGACCTGAAAAATATTTTCATTCAGTAAATATGGAATGGTTATTACTCTAGAATAACAATCACTAGTTCCCACAGGAGTGACTTTTCAAAGGACAAAAGATTTTTTGAAAAGGATAGATACTTATCATTATTATAACTACTATAGAAAATGTATTTCTCAGTAAAATATTTCGTTGAAATAAGGTCACGTATTTATGGGTTGGAAGGGTGGAAAAAACTTTTAACGAAGGAATTTTCAATATTTTTACGAGATACTCTTGTGTTGATTCAATGTTTTATTCTGCCTCATAATTTACAAAAAAAAAATTACTAAATATATTTTATTGATAATATATGTACAAAAAAATAACAATTTTTTCATTATATAATTAGAACAAAACTTATAACGACTTATTCGTCATGAGAAAAACTGACTAGTTTCAAAATATTTTTCATATTGAAAATCATATTATAAAATGAGTGTATTTCGAATGCATAAAAATATAGTGAGTCAAAACGAGACCAAAGAATTGACTATTCAATGTATACAATTTTTGTAAACAATTGAAAACAAACCCCACAATTGAAAACAAACCCCATTTTGTGGCTCACTTGTTTGAATACTTGTTTCGAAACTTTCAAACGATTAAATCTAATTGTATTTAAGATGAAATCTATTTTGATATTGCATATTTTTGTGATGTTGCAATGAAGTTTTTCCATGTCTAAAATCTATCATTAGAATTTTTTCAATGACGCCAAAATGGTAAGAATATTTATGATTCAATGCTTTTTGCAAAATATATAGGTATTTAAAATATTATATTTTAAGAGAAGTTTATTTGCATTAGCAGTAATTTCAATCAAACTTATCGCTATTTGTACATGAAAGATGTTTGAGAAACACTACTATATGGGATCCTTATTAATGTAATAGAACACAAAATAATGATTTTCAGAATTTTTTTTGGCTAATATACAGGGTGTAACTGAATAAGTGTGAAACATTTAAGGACGTGATTCCTCATCGGGAAAAAATAGGATCTTTCCCATTAAGAAACCTAATTGGAGCCTCCCTTGTTAAGATACAGCCCCTTAAATGGGGAACATAAAATTTGTATAACAACTTTTTCACAAGCACTGAAAAAGTTACAATATTGAAATTAACCTGACCTATTATTTGTTTACCATATAAAAATTTATTTCCGATAGCCTGTTTCATTCTGAACAAAAAATATCTCTTGGGTTTTTTGCCCATAATAAACTAGTTCGCAGCAAAAAATTATTTTACGAACAACTACAGAGATACATCGTCATAAACGCAAACCGGGTTTATTGTTATTTTTCAGTTAGTACCTGCATTAAACGAATAAAGGGTAATAAACACAACTAATTTATTAATAACAAAACACACAACACGTAGAAATCATAGTAAATGTTCAATATGTCTACCTTCAGACATTACGCATGCGTTTAGACATCGGCGCATTGAGCCATGTATTCGCTCAAATATTCCTGGAGTCTTTCTGATTACCCTGCACGCATCGATGATACGGTTTCTTAAGACCTCTACATCGCGAACAGGAGTACGATGAACCAAATGCTGAAAATGTCCCCAAAATAGAGAAATCGAGAGGATTGAGATCCGGGGATCGAGCGGGCCAGTTCTGTGGTCCTCCTCGACCTAACCACCGATTTGCATATGTTTCAGTTAGATGCTGACGTGCTACTTGACTAAAATGGGCGGGAGCGCCATCATGCATAATAAACATATCCCTTCTGACGCCCAAAGGAACTTCCTCCAGCAGTACTGGATGCACTACTCTTAAAAATTGAACGTATGCCTCACCATTTAATCGAGGAGGTAGAAAATGAGGTCCAATTGAATCATCCCCAATAAGTCCGAGCCACCCGTTAAGAGAAAACTTTTTTTGATGGTTAGTTTCGACAATAGCG
>WOGR01001019.1:0-21557 GCA_015342045.1 Leptinotarsa lineolata
ACTCACCATACAAACTAATCGGCTTCGTTAAGAAGCTGGGTTTATTTGGTCGAGTTTGAATAGGTGTGAGCCACAATAAACCCTTGTGGGTTGCGGTGGAGAGTCGAGTAGACCCACTTACTTCTGACCTAACCTAACATCTGCAGACAAGGTCATGGCATCGGTTTTTTGAGATGCGCTTGAGATAATTTACATTGACCATCGTGAAAAACGTAAAACTATCAACGTCGAGTATTATGCAAAATGTATAGAGTTGCAATATATACATTGTTTCTGAAAATTTTGTGTTTTCTTTGTTGAGCCGGTGCTTCTGGGACCACCCAAATAGAGACCTCCAAATATTTCCAACAACTGCTGTTACATTTTTGTAATTACGAAAAATTCATTGAGTAATTGATGGCATGATTATATAACCACAAAACCTTGTGTGGAACATCGTGAAAAATTGTGTCTGACTCTATCTCCCTATATTCAACATAATGAACTACAAATGAATGTTGTTTTCATGAGTATGAGTTCCACTGTAGATTCCATTGGTAATTGGGTACGGTTGAGTAAATCACGTCTTCTTGCAGCGTATTTTACTGAAACATCAGGGCGACCGCATCCATATTTTACCGAGACGCGGTACACCCCATATGGGTACAATTCATACATTACCTATTGTATTAGTACACTCGCAAAGTTGGGCGCATAATCTGCGAAATTAACACAACTACGGTCTGCGGTGGTTTTATTTCTCCTTGTTGTGTGCTGTTAAATGTGATGTATGCGTTTAGAATTCGCGCCAGCAATTTGCACCGCGGGCCCAGCTAAATGACCATTCAAATCATAATGGCCATTGTGCCAATTTTAGAGGAATTATTCGCATCTCTCTATTTTGTCATTGTGCGAGCGTTATTCAATGAATCCCCCGCTCATGATACCCATGAAATTGGGCCGGCGGTTCAGTAGGATTTCGTTCGAATATTTTTCGTCGACATGGGAGTAAAAATTATGATTTCCAGGAGATACGGCAGGACAAGGATGTTCCTTACAGTGGCAGGAAAGGAACTTGATGTCGATCACTTTTCTGAACTAACATATTGTGTCTAGGTTGCTTTTCATACACCCATACCTAGTGCAACTGATCAAGAAATATTATTAAAATACTTCGAACGCATTTCGATAACGGGGAAATACGAGGATGGTCTGTAAAGTTTTCGACCTCGTCATGAAAATAACAGCACTCGTAAATAAAAGCCAGTGCTGTTGACAGTAACTCGCCAAAATTTCAGCCATTTTGGACGCACAGTTGTTATGTTACAGTCATTTCAGTGAGTTGATGTAAGTGAAAATGGGCAAAATCGAGTATCTAGCTTTGATTGAAAGGCAGCTGAATTTGAACGTGGCCGTAGGAGCTTGGGAAATCGGCTTCAAAAAAGCAAATACTGTTTTTGCAGAAAAAGGGAATCCTGTTCCACCAAGACAATGCATCGTTCCACACCTCAGCTGTTGCCATGGTGAAAATCCATTAGTTTCGGTTTGATCTGCTTGACCATCCGCCTTACTCACCAGATCTAGCCCCAAGCGACTTTTTTCCGTTCCCCCATCTGAAAATTGCGCTCGGAGGACATATATTTTCGTCAAACGAGGAGACAATCACCTTCGTGAACAAATATTTTGCAGAGAAAAACGCCAAGTACTATTTGGACGGTTTACAGAGATGGAAGAAATGTGTAGAGTGAAGATGAGACTTTGTTGAGGAATAAATAAAAAAACTGAAAAAATGTCTTGTATTTTTTCAAAGCCTCCGTATGTGTAGGAACTGAATAAAAGGAAACTTCAAGAGACGGAAGTAAATACAAATAGAGAAGACATGTACAGTGAACACGTCAGAAAACATCTGGAAGGGAAATAATTTTTAACAAAAATAACAAAACGTCAAGTCTATTCATGAGGGGGACAAGTTTTGACGTGAAAGCCATTGCAAAACCTCCAATCCCTCAACTAAGTTTGTCATTACCTAAATGTCTTCAAGTTGAAATCAGATCAAGTGATTTATCATTGAAGAACCATCAATTCTCTATTTTTTCTTGAGAAAAAAACACAAGAACTACAGGATAAACCTCAAGGTGCTCTAAGAGCGCAACAGCTCTTGATTCTCCATGATTCTCGATTTCGTTATTCCAAATATGGGTGACATACGATAGAAGGTCAATAGAACAACGAAATTCATCACCTGCTATCTTCATGTTGAGGTCGGAAAATTTTCAGAGCACCCCCGTATATTTCCATTTGTCCAGCCTAGGCAGATACTGGATGAACAGAATCAGAACCTCCACCGTAACATCACCATTACTGAAACTCATCATCTCGTCAAGAGTGTGTTTTTGTTCCCAACTCGGGTAGAGTAACAGGTTCTCGAAACTACCAGAAAAAACAACGGATTTCTTGTACTACCACGTAGCACGAAACAGGAATTGCTCCAGTCCGAGTCAAAGACCGTTCCCAGCCAATGAATTGGATGGAACCGATCGTCCAGAGCGAAGCAATTACTTTGGAGGAATCTTAGCTAATCAACCCTGTGGAATGGACCTTTTGACTCTAAACAACACAGTCGACAAGGATGTGATAAAGCCGAATTAACTACTGGCTACAAGCTATCTCGAACAGGATTTCAAAGATCCATTGTTCTAGCACAACGATGAACTCTCTGAGGATACATTATTTATACCTATAATAGACGGCCGTGAATTGCAATCAACTAGTCATGTGCTAGGATGCCAGTGGCGTACTCGAGTTTTGAGAGGGTCGAGTAATTTCAGTTCGGGACTTATTGGAAGGAAAATCGATTGATTGAATGAGAATATTGGCAAATTCATTTGCAGCATATGAGAAAACAAAACTTTCAAGTGATACTTCATTGTGAGACTTCCACTGACATGTTCAGAAAATAGCAAAATATGTTTCGCTACACAGTAGCTAGCTCAAGCATGTTCATACTAGCAGTATGTTTCAAGTTTGAACGCTCAACAGACGAAGGCACGAAATATCAAGGGATGAAATGCATACAAAGAGGTCTTCAGTGGAAAGGATACAATTCACAAGCTACACACTGAAAAAAACTAGGAAAGAACAAACACCAAGGATGGCAAAGCAATCTCCTGCTCTACGTCAGAGAGCAGGAGATTGCTTTGCCAGACAAAATGGGAAGAATTCTAAAACGAGAACCATCAAAAATGTCTTGTACGACCCAAGAGACAAAGGGAACCTAAAAAACCAAGACATATAAGAGATCGCATATGGAGGAATACTGCGGGAAATATATCGATCAAACAAACTGGTGAATATTAATCAGATTAGAAGAACACAATCTCGCACTTTGCAACAAACAACCTCTGCTTTATACGGACACCACCTTGATTCAGGTTATAACTCCGACATCAAAAACTGCCAACAGATCACCAGTATACACCATCAGAAAACCACAATGATAAGGAAACCAAAATGATAAGAGAGTTATCTTTCAATACACTGTTTGCAAATGTGGGACAAGTGAGAAGTCACCATTTCCATTTGAAGTATATATTAAACGCTCTATTGGCCAAGGTCTGCAGGTTTTTAAGCCTGATGTTTCATCTGAGATTGCGGTAGATATAATGAACGAACCGAATCAACTATGAAACAGATATAAAAACCTGAAGAACACGGACAACAAACCTGCTTTCCCAGAAAATCGACTGTGGAATGGGATGCAAATTGTTCAGCTAGTAGATTTGCTTCTTCTATGGCTGTTGTTGCAATTGAACCATCCGCTTGTGTTAGTGGTGGAATTGTGGATTTTGTAAAGTTTTGATTAACAGCTTTAGCTACCGACCGAAGGATCTAGACCCGTTGGAATTGGCAAGCAGCTTATCCCTATTTCTCTGATTGTGAAGTTTGCAGCTGTTGCGAGCATTGACAAACCTTGTTCGGTTTTCGGTACTCGGATTTCTGCGCCACTGCCGGTAGGCGAGATTTTTGGAGGCAACAGCTTGCTCGCAATTTTTGGTGAACCAAGGTTTGCCGTTAGAAGTTCGTTTCATTGAAAAAGGAATGTATGCGTCCATGGATGATAGAATAACTTACATGACTTCAGAAGCACAAGTTGATGGATCTTTGGAGCTGAAACAAACATCTAGCCAAGGAAAATTTCGGAAATGGTCTTGAAGATTCTCCCGCTCAGCAGATCTGTAATGCCAAATTTTGCGCGGCTTAGGTTTTTCCCTAACATTCATCGGTAATTCACTCAACACTGAAATGAGTTTGTGGTCAGAAGATCTCAATGGAGACGTTACGGTGTCCAAATCATCCAATTCAGGCTAAAAGAAGTTGGCAATCATCGACCTATAGTGCTCGCTGCTGACAATGATGGCCTGGCCAACGTCGTTCTCCAAAAAAATATAGACCGATGACGCTGTCAGCCCAAAATCCACATCAAACAGTGACTTTTTTGGGATGTATTGGACGCTCTTGGATCTCATGTGGATTCGTATCGTCCCAATTTTGACAGTTTTGTTTATTCACGTACCCATTACCAACTTACTACCATAACAACTACACTGTCAAATTTTGACTCACACAACTTAATTTTTTATTGTAATATGCCCTCACTTTGTATCTCTTCACCGTCTATTTTTTATATTGTTGTATTAATATGCTAATCAAAAAGTTTCAAATTTCTGCATTATCAGTAATATTATCATCAGTAATTTTCTATTTGTATATTATAGTGTTCTTTTTTTTCTCTCTCTTTCTCTTCCTTTTGATTTTTATCTATGGATTCACTTTACAATGTTTTTTTCTCACTGCACAAGACAAGTGTGTACTCACTTAGAGTGTGGGAGAAAAAATATGCTAATGTAAAATTTTCCATATCTGCCCTATTATTATTTTTATTTCGTTACAATTTTTACAATGTTCTAATTAAAGTATATATAATGTATGGAAAAAAATTGTAAACAGACTTCAATATTGTCAGGGAGTGAATGATAAAACTTTTTGAAAACTTATTGGAATTAACTGAAGTGAGTTTTGCATACTATTCTTAAAATCAGTTTGTTTGCAGATTCTTACTCGGGAACGACTAATTTGATTTCCAACCTAAAAAACTATTAGGTAGAAGGTAGAGAATTGAAATACCTATCAATCTATTGTTTTTATTATCAAAAATTACTAAAAATGTTACTGTTTTATGTAAATTTTGTCCGACCTTGATATCTATTTCCATTCAAAAATCAAGAGGGGACAACCTACGTCCGGACTGTATATGTTATATTTTAAAAATAAATAAGGTGATAATAAAAAGGAAGCGATGAGAGATACACTGTGTTGAAGATAAGGAGGGAGCGTGGAAAAATCAAAAACCGTGAGAGATACAAAGATAGGAAAAAGTTGCCCATTTTAAGCTTGTTTGAGTAGACGATCCAAAATTTGGGAAATTTTTATTGAACAGCTTGAAAAGTGGCAATGAGAAAGGGTTTTGTTTTTCAATATTTCCACAAAAAACAGCAAAAAAAATCAAAACAAAATTGGCGAATTTCGGTTATTTTCAAATTTTTAAACGTCATTTGAATATGATCTATAATGGGCAACTATTTCCAAATCGAACTGACTTTGTTGCTCTCGCAGTTTCTGATTTTTGCATGCTGGCCCTGTTTATCTTGAACAGTAATAACTTGGTTACACCGCCATGAGGTAGCAACTGATGCTGTCATAGAAACATATTTGAATCAACTGAAATTCTGAACATCAAAGTAATTAAAAGATCGGTGCAATTTATATCTCTTGCCACAATCTTTTAGGGAATTATGTATATATAACGTATTATATATGTTGAATTATGTAGTGTATAAACAGAAATATATTCCTCTTTCAGGAAGTTATTATTTACCTTTGAGTAATCTTGTTAGGTTACTATCCCTGTAAGGTATAAATCCATTTTGTGTCTTCTCATCTCCTAGACAACTTATTACATTTCCAAGAACAAAAAGGCCTTTATTTATGTTAACACCTTCTTTAAATGTTGTTCCAATAGCACCTGTTTTTTTAGGGCGCTCAGAACCAGCCAAATCCACCAGATGAAGTTTGGCTTGTTTATTTTCACTGCTGAAACACGACAGAGAATACAGATTAGTGACAACATAATTATTTGCTGACATTTTATCAAATACTAATTATTGTAGAAAAATATATTCACCAATTTTCTTTATTCTGCATTGATATGTTCACAGTAAAAATAGCGTGACTTCTGGAACTCTGGGAGTTCATAGCAGTAGAACCAGTAGCTCTTCTACAAGAACCCCTCTGGAGTGCCTCCAAAACATCGGTAGCTGATTCAACCTTAACCTCGGTTAATCCAGGAATGAGAATTCCTGAAAGACCCTATTATCATTTTCAGAGCTTATCAGGATTTTGAGGTTGCAGATATTGATTCGATTAGGTTTAAAGTGAACTCATTAAAAAAAAATCAGTCATATAAAAAATGAAGCATTCTTACATGTGCGGCTTAAATTAGAGTAACACTAAATTTTTATCCATCAATTCATTATACAATTTTCACAATAAATTTTATTTGAGATGCGTTTCACTACACAGTAGCTTTATCAGTTAGACTGTCAACAGTGTAATTAATTAAGCTAACATGTAGCTTTACTGTGAAAATTCTGTAACTATCATGGATAGTGTTATTAATTTTCATCAATGGGTCAGTGTAATCATAACTGAATAACTAACAATAATTAAGAAATATATGTATGAAAACATATTCGTTTTGACACTCGACATTGTTATCCTATTAGGACAGTATCTCACCTTCCAGTTTTTTAGAATATAATTTTGGTAGATAGCAACAATGAATTATAAACGAAACGAACTGCAAATTATTCAAATAAGCATGACAGAACCACATTAAACTCAAGAAAAATATTAGTTTAGCAAGATGATATTTAGGTTGCATATTTCTACCCTAAGACTTGAATAAGTTAGTTACCTTTGACAGGATCTTCTCTCAATTCAACAACACACTGATCCCTACTTTTTGTAGAGAGCAAATCATACAGAACTTCTTGGTAGAGTTCCATAAATGAAACAGTTACAGTGAAGTTAAATACACAATTGTCTTTAACAAATTCAAAAATATCAGCTATGGCTCTTGGAATGATTCCTGTATCTTCTTCACCTGTATATGCTGTACCCATCGAGTGAGTTTTACCTGAACCAGTTTGCCCATAAGCCAAGATAGTAACATTGTACCCCTAAAACCATTTTGGAGTAACATCAAAAAGAGGATACATTATTCAATTTCAATATATTATTCTAACTGCATCAGTGTTTACCTTGAACAGATTTTCAATTAAAGGTTGAACACATCTTTTATACAACTCAATCTGTTGGGATTGTCCTGACAAAACATAATTGTAAGTGAAAGCCTTGTCCTTATCTATGCTTTTTACAACAATTTGGTCATTTTCCTCTACAACGTCGAGAATATCCTTACATCCTCTTTCAATTTCACTAAAAACTAGAGGCCTTACTCTTACGGCAACCCGAACTGACACATCTGCCATTTTTGTGGTATCTTCGGCACCTACAATCCTGTATGGATACTGAAATGAAAGAATGTAAATTTAAAACTGAAAACTTATTGCATCCACTCACCGAGAGCCAAATTGGTTAAATTCAAATGGGTGTTTTACAAATAAAAACTATAAAATGAAACTACATAAAAACCCTTTCTAAGATTTCCGTTGATCAAGCTGTCTTTCTTTTAAAATTCAAATCGCAAAGGTAATAATGGTATGATTGGCAGTTAGTAAAATAAAGGAAAATGACTTTTAAGGTTCTATCACTGAAGGTGTGTTTTGGGTATGAGATGTTTTCTGGTGCTTTTGGGTACATTCCACTAAGCGCTCACAACGATCACGTTCACGACCGCAGTTTTTCCCGTTCCACTTGCTTGCGAGCATTACTCGTAAACTCAAGTGGAATAGATTTTGGAGCGTTTTGGGCGTTCATGTGAACCTTACAAATGGCGAGGTTGAAAAAATGAAGTGGAAGTTTAAATGAGGTTACGTAAGCCTCAACAATAAGTTTCAATAATTGCAAGACAATTTCATTTATATTAAAAAAGAAGTATGACTTAATTTTTTATATATAATTTCAGTGAAGTTGTTGAACAAATTGAGTTTGAATGTAATCAAAATGTCTTTTATGGCAATTGGATATTTGTTGATACGTTGGTGCTCCAGAAATTAGTTCATATAGTTCAGATGGAGAGTGGAATGCAACTTTACAAAATTATAATCATGAAAACCGAAAACTTAGGCCACGTATTATTGATTATGAGAGTGTATTCCATCGTTATTCAAATGAAGAATTCAAAAGTCGTTTCAGGTACATGATTTTCCATCACACATTGCACTGCAAATTTTGAAAATGTCATGTTTAATTGTACATTTTGATAATACTCTTAATTTATGTTACTCTTGAATTTACTTCATTATGTGTAAGTAACTATTCCACTGATTACTTATGAGATTCAATAATGGAATTAGTTAAGACATTGGAAAGAAATTTCGAATAACAGATAACATTTATGTCATATTTGAAAAAATGCACCGAAATATTCTGAACGTCCACCTCGACCCACCTCTTGAGATGGATCGTTGTGAGCTTGCCGTTAGCGAAAGTAATGACGTCATGAGTGATGTTTTCGTCGCGACCACAACGACCGCGGTCATTATGCGGAACGGCTGAAGGAGCATTTTGATCGTTGTGAGTGCTTAGTGGAACGCACGGTTTGTATTTAAACCGTATTTGTCTGTCCCCTCTTTCTTTCTAGGGACCCAAACCATCGATTATGTCCATAATCGTTGGACCCAAACACAGACCAACCAAACAGATTAGTGAACGAGAAAGACAGACATATGAATATGTTTCAAGTTGACGCTCGGAACGCGTACACAATTCGAAGAACTCAAAAGTTCTATGTATTAACGTCATATGTCGCTTTTGTGCTAAATACGTTTCTTTAAGCTCGGGGATCGCACTTAATAGTATTTGGTTTGAAACTCATGGCAAGAGTTATTGTAATCTCATTGAATAAGAGTAAACTCAAAAATCTAATCGAACAAATAAAGAATCGTTCGCAACATGTTGAATTTGTTTTTTAAATACTTACGTTAATTGGGGTAAAAGCTATTGAACGGTAATTACACTGCCACGACACTCAACCCCTTATACAATGATTGCTAAAAATTTCAGAAACAAGGATGTTAAGGACGTTTTTTAATAATTTTCAATACTTGAGACATCTATATTGAGGGATAAGAAGTAAACGCCCTTTATGTTGCTTTTTCATGGGCAGTGAGCAGCAATTCATACTGCTCCTGCAGTAAAACGCTAATGTGCATGCCCACATCGAGATTTTGTTGCAAGTGCAGCAGAATTTTCAATGGTTATAAAAAGGGTGAATTAGTGAATCACAACCTTTTAGCAGTAAAATGAATCAATAGTCATTTATTTTTACTGTGTTATTGAATACTGAATGATTTACTAAAAGTTTGGTTCCTTTTTTCTCACAAAGTATTTTTTGTTACGTGATTTATGGCTTGTTGTACTAGGTAAAGGATAAAAAACATCCACTGGGTGATACTTATCACTATATCATCAAGCACAAAAAATCGGACGTTTAACGAAATAGGGCAAGGTTCAATCAGGTCCAGTATCAGCTGTCTTATGTTAGATTAATGATGATAGAACTCCAATCTATATAGTTCCAAAAAATTATCAAAAACTTTTATCACTTCGATGACTGTCACGAAGTCCTTTTTTGGAATAATTGTGAATAAACGTCGGAACGGTATCATAAAATGCCTAGAAAGCCATCAAAAGTGTTGCGGTCTGATCGAAAAAGAACGTTGGATCAAACGGAATATAATTTTCGAAAATTCATTCCTTGTGCAAAAACTCGACGCAACTATGAGTGTTGAGTACTAATATACCATAGACTCGTCCTCTATTTTCAAAGAAAATATGCAATCTCCAGAAAATATCAAAGCCCAAAATGAAATTTGGCGATTTGAAGTAAAATAGTGAAGTATCCGTCAATGGCGATATATAATAATAGACAACATCCATCCAGTATATTGAAAATCCTCACATTCAGCGGTGAACTGACAGTGGTAGTGCGCCCGACTCACGACCGGGGAAGGTCGTGAGTTCGATCCCAACCTCGATCAAATATTTTTCGAGAGAATTTATCTAGTTAAAGCTGGGATGATTCTGCAACGTTACACGGCTGACGAACTGCAAATGGCCATGGTGCTCCCTAGGTGGCTCGCGGAGTTATCAACATTACTTACCCAAGACACGAGGCTAATGACCAGTGTAGTCGATGCCGATGACACCAAAAAAATCCCCATATTCCCTGTCCCGTCGACCGAAATATACGATAAGGTTTTTTCATAACTACTTTTTTCCCATTGAATCCGCAGACTTGGGCCACAATTGAAATCGTTCATTTTATCCCGGAAACGAAATTAATGAATTTGCATTCGTGAGAGTATTTGATACACATACTGAATGTTCTTTCACGGCGCTATCCTGGTTTTAAAACCTCTCAGAATTTTACTAAAAACACGATACAAACTCCCCCTATACACCCCCAGAAAAATTTTTTTCAATCTACCTTGATAACTTCAATATGCCAATTACCTAGAAAATCACCAGATAGAAAATCAGTCAGTGGTAATACAATAGGAGAAACTTTCCTGGCTTCCTTAAACTGGAGTGCTAATTTTGACACGAAATAAGCCTCCCTATCGGACAATTCATAGTTTTCCTTTCAAACTGTTTGACCAATATACTTATAAGTTGAGTGGTCGTCTCCTCAAATCATCACGAATTGCACTATTTTCTTAGACACTGGTTAACCGGGACGAAATCATTAATTTCCCTTAAACGTTTGACATGTTCAGCGAAACGCTGCCTATCTGCAAATTCTAATTCCGTATTTTCAATATGTGAACCCAATTTATCATGAATTTTTCTCGAAAGATATAACTCACGTTCAAAATTGAGGTAAGCGGGATTATATTTCGTGACTTTATACACTTCTGTTCGTAAAACAAATTCGAATTTGTGAAGATTATTATCCCAAGTAAGATCATTTCCTTTTATAAATGACCGGATCATGGTTTTCACAGCACGGTTAACCCTTTCCGTTGAATTTGCCTGTGGATGGTACTGAACATTGAACTGTATATGAGAGTTATTGGAGGAAACTAGCTTTTTAAAAGATTGCTTGCGTATTGGCGACCGTTAACCCAAGTTATTCGCGCGGGCACACAGTAAATCACAAAAATATCTTTTTTCATATGGTTCACTATGACTTGACTAGTAGCTGACTTGAGAGGAAAAAGAAAGACATATTTGGTGAATGAATCTGCTGTAACTAAAATTAAACGATTCTTTTTCTTACTGAGAGGAAGTGGACTCAAAATATCAGTGCAGATTATTTTCCATGAACGAGATATCACCAAGCACTCATTTAACCAAATGGTAGTTTTTGCTCAGGCTTTTGAGATTCGCAGACTTCACAATTCCTAATATATTTTACTATATCAACGTTCCGCTTGAGTCAGTAATATAAGGATGCAATTCAGTTTTTTGTTTTGAAATATTCAAGGTTTCCTGATGTGTGCGCATCATGGCATTCTTTGAAAATTACTTTTCGAAGAGATATAGGTACCAGTAATTTCCAGTCATGATCAGGTTCAGAAGACTAAGTCGACCTCACAAGTGTAGACAGTTTCTCCTCGCGTTCACACCACTTAGGATATTTCTCAGACATGGAATGAATTTTCTTAAGAACTTTTTCATACCATGGGTTTTCATCATCTTCAGTAACCTCTTCAGTACCACTCTACCGCTACCGCTCTTGATAAGGTATCGGGTACCACGTTATATTTACCTTTGCGATGAATTATTTCGAAATCGAAATTTTGTAATTGGAGTGAGCATCTAGCTGAGCAATCTGAAAGATTTTTTGAAGTTTATAGAACAATAAAAGCTGAAAGTGGTCCGTGAAGACCTTGAATTTAACCCCCTCGATATAACAACGGTGTTTTTGTATTCCCCATAAGACTGCTAAACATTCTAGCCCGTGGTTGAAACTTTGGATTCTTGAGAAGTGAAGGTTCTGCTGGTATAAGCAATCGCATATTCTTCCTCATCAAATTACTGTATCGAAACGCAACCTATTCTCACCAGTGAAAATTCGCACTGCAACATTAATTCCTTCGATAAATTTGGACAACTCACTATGAGAGTCGAAATTAGTATCTCTTTGATTTTCACGAAGGCATAATCGGTTTCATCATATCATAGAAATTTCAGGTGTAAACGGATTAGTTCAGTGATGGACGATACTAGAAACCGCCCCTATCAACTGATCATTCCAATAAAATGTCGAACCTCTTTGACTATCTTCGGAGTTGGCTAGTTCAGCATCGAATCAATTGTCTGTGGATATATGCGGAGACCTTGTTCGGCAACAATATATCCCAAAAATCTCAAATCAATTTTCACATACTAACATTTGTTTTTGTTGACTGTCAACCCAGCTTGTGGAATTTTATCAAAAACTTTTCATAACATTTCAAAATGTGACGAAAAATCCTCGATAGTTACGAGAATATCATCCATATAAACAAAAACTGAGTTTTCCAATTCGGCTCTAAAGATAGTGTCCACAACACGTTGCATAGTTGTGGGAGCATTATGCAGTCAAAAAAAACATTTTATTGAACTAACAATATTGCCTAACTTCACTAATGGAGGCCACCCTTTGCTACCTATAATAGTTAGCACTGCCCCTGTATCTAGAAGACTATATATTAATATGAGGACGGGGATCATCTTCAGAAGTACGAAATATTACATCAATTATACTTTTCCGATAATGAACACTTACAAAATTCAGCCATGGCTCCCTAAAGAATCTTCGACTGGTTCATTTAATGAGGAGGTCCTAGGAGACCGGACACTTAATGATCTCCTACGCCTTTTCCCCGATGATTGCAACTACATTGAAACTTGGTATCATTCGGTTTACTGAAGCGAAAGCAAAATTTCCGATAACTATGTCCTACCTCTTTGCAATTCTACCACGTCAAGCTGGCCACTTTAGTACTGAAAATATTATTTACTAGGACCGGCCAAATCGGTTTCAAGGGCACATAACCTTCGATTGGGTACAGGACAGGACGACTTTCGGCTGAGTGTTCATTTTTTTCTAGTTTCTTACATTCTTGGTAACTCACTCTATGCTACGAAAAAGCCATTGTCTCTCTACCCTAGTTATTATTTTTCCAAAGTTAGCTTCGTCAAGTCAACGAGTTTGTCTATTTCACCCAATTTGGAAAATTTCTTCTCACGCCATTTTAAACAATGAATGTAATACACATCACTTCAATGAAAAACAGTTATTTTACTTTTCTGAAATATGAAAAATAAGAAATGAAAATTTTCTGTTTTTTACTACTTTTATTTGTAACTAAAGTTACTGCAGTCTAATACAACCGAATTTTCGTTTTAGGTCAACTATTTTCTACTTATTCATTCTTTTCTCAACTCATTTCATTTCAACTGATTGGTATTGAAATCCATGATGGCGTTTCAAGTATACATTATATGGAAGAGATTAAATACTTGGGGCTGATTATTTATTGATATTATACATCTTAGATGAGACCGGCATGTAAAATACGTGAATCGGAAATCACAGTCAATAGCATACAAATTTAGAATTTTCTATGTGTGTATATATGCATATGTCTGTGTTGGTATATGCATTATATAAACGTTAAGTATATCATTGTATTATATTTTTAGTTTCAGTGCTAGTTTTCTCTTTTTCATAATATATAATCATTAGCGATACAAGTGAATTTTCACTTATCGTTTTGTATTCGCTTTATTCAAATGAACCTTTGTTCTTAATCGAAACAAATATATTTCATTTGACATATACGTTGAATGAAATGTTCGTATGTCATTTTCGATATTCATACTATTGAAGTTTCTCAAATGAAATATACTCGTTTTGAATGAGGAATTTTTCATAAGTGGATTTATTGGGTTTTGAGAACGAAAAAGTTAGTATTCCAAAATAATAATTTGATTTTTTTTTCATGACTTATTCAATTTGTACTCAAAAATTCATGAATATGACAAGTTGCCCACTAATTGGACTTCGGTAGTTCATATTAAGCAATAACTTTTCGGGTTGAACTTTTCAGTTCGATAGAATAGTGGTGGAATGAAATATATAGTTGTTGAAGTGAAAGCTGTGCGGTGCTAGATTAGTTTAGAGTCATCTGTGAGTTATAAAAATAATACTGAAACTAAAATATATTTTACTGATTTACATCTGAAAAAACAATACACCAAAAAGTAAAATCTGTTTGATATGATACGTAATATTCAATTTCAACTCTCAAAAACCGCTCGAATTTTCATCAAACCAACCAAGAATATAAAAAAAAATCCCTTCAAAAATATCAACTTCTTTTCAATTTCCACTATCGGCTTGACGAGGAACGTGAATTGAAAATTATATTCATATGAATTTTTTATTGACTATGAATCAAGTAAATGGATAAGGTCATGAAATATTTCTACACAATATTTTTAGCCAACATTTTTTATCAACAATTTCTGCAGACTATTACAACTATAACACATCTAAGTCAACAGGTCAGATACATTTCCTTTATTGAAATTATTAAAGTCTAGTTCTGCTTAACGATCGATTTTTCATTTCACAATAGATAATAACAAATCCATTCCTTTCAAAAATATTTTAAAATTTCAAAATAAAATTGAAGTTTTGTTTCTCGCGAATGTAACGGACAATTAATTGTTAATTCAGGTGGTAATAAAATTGGTACCACTTCCAGAAGTTTTTTGTAAACTCTAAACGCTTTCAAATCCTACTGACATCAAAGGAATAAACTGACTCACTGATCGTTAGATTGAATGGCACAAGTTATGGAACGACCGTTTTCACGGATTGCTGTTCTCATGGAAACATTGATCAGTTGACAGCGCTTTTCCGAGAAAACCTTATCTTGACTTGCGAGGCGATGTACATCATTTTCTCCACGATTATTAATTATTCTGTTTGTAACTCTTGATAAGGAAAGTCGTCTTCTATTATATTTTTTATAAAATGAATACTTTTCAAAAAGACAATTCTCCGTTCTAAGTATACATATATTGTTACGTTTTCCCCGTGGGTTCGATAGTAATTGACTACACTCTACAATAAAACTTAACTTCATTTCACTACTGTACTGTCAATACAACACAAAAAACTTTAACTGAACTCCAGACTAATATTCAAATGTTTATGTGGTCATGCTTAAATATCTTGATGGAAGTCTTTGAGAGCCGGTGAAACGCGGAAGATTCGTCATCAAAAGATAGAGTTTTGATAAAACTACTGCTACAATTTACATTCTTTCACAGCGATTCTCTTCGATTCTCTTCGGCTTTTCTCGACTATTTCAAGCTCTTTTCAAATTTCTTTTCAACCCCCAACCTCGACTACTATTTCAAATTCTTCATGAATGAACTTCTGTTCCTCTCCGTTACGACACTCCTAGTTTTCATCATAAAACAGAAAAAACAATGATTCTACTTCTGACACCAAATTTCATATTTCCCTCGTGGGTTCGACAATAATTGACCACACTGTACAATCAAACTTGATTTTATTTTACTATTATATTACTTATACAATACGAAAACTCTAACTGAACTTCAGACTAATGCTCAAGTGTCTGTTGTCGTATTAGCTCACTTCGCACTGCACTTTCCTAATTAGACTGCCTCTCCTGTGTCGTGATAATGCTCATAAGTATTTGAACGCCTGGAATGATTCTCGAATAGAAGCGGAATTCCAGAAACATAGAGAGAAAGAGTCAGGTAGGGCTGAGCATAGTGTACACCAAGTCGCAGTCGATCAGAGAAGATCAGCGTCGGTCAGCTTAATTTTTTTTTCAGGGGCTGATTCAGAATAATATTTAAGACCAGAATAATTGACGTTTTCTCCCTTTTCTTGCTTCCTTACAAGGTGATACCTCAAAACTGAATATGCTCATTTGAACGACTTCAATACAGATACTAAAAATTATTTTCACATGGTGATATTCATAAAGTAGATTTCAAAAATATATACAATTTGGGTTGATTGTAATCTTATGTGGTATGTTTTATTAAATGCTACCATCGAATTCTGTTAAAACTAAATGTAGCAACATATAAGTTCCCTCTAGTACTCTCTCTAACAAGTGAAAGTCACAACAATAAAAAAATCGATCGCAGTTAATTTTGAAAATTTCATATTCATACCATATCACAAAATATGTATCTCATGATTGAATGAATCAGCAAGAAGGTTTCATCAATCAATTTAATACATTGAAATGAATCATTTATGTTGAAAGCAATGATGTATCAAATCTCTAATCTCAAATATTTTTTCAGGTGAAACCGGTCCTGCTCAAGAAACTGGAGTCAAAGCTACTATGAAATTATTAGAGAGTACAGGAGAGGTGAGAATGTTTGATAAAAATAATAATTCATTATTATTAATCATCAAATTACAAAAATCTCAGGAATTAAGGGAAGAATTGAATTTCACAATGTTATATGAACACTGACGATTATAAAATTGCTATCAAAATAACAGTTTGTAATCAAAATTTTGAAGTTGAGGGTTGGGCAATACCCTGTATAGAAATGAAATAAACATGTTCCATCGAAAGAAGTTTGATTCATTAGAAGAAACTTATGAAGATTCAATTTTTATTCAGTAGCATTAAAAAAAAATAAAAAGACTAGAAATGTATTTCTTATACATTACATAAATCAGGCAATAATTTTTGTTTATAATAAAATAAATATTCAGGTAAGCCATTAGCATACAGGCTATCTGAAGATGAGGGTTGACAAAAACCTTCTATAATTTCTTCTAAAATTAAATTGGATTTATTTTCACGTAACCATGATTGGGTAATGTCAAAAACACCTCGATGATAATCACAAAAGTTCATGGCATCTAAGACATCGTTTACATCTTGTTGAGACAGATCCATGTTCATTTTATCTCTGTATATGGAAATTTGTTTGGTATTATTTTCGATGTCCTGTGTATCGTTAATGTTATCTCCGCAACATGTAATTACATCATATCCGTCTACATAACCATCGATTTGTGATTCAATGAAATTGATACAAAAAACCCTTTTTTTATCAAGATGAAGAAGTAGAAAGCCAAAATCTTTCTTTCCCAAAAACTAATGTCTCCTAAAAATATACTTCTTTCCATTTCAAACAAGAATCTTTTGGCTGGAATTGAATCAAATAAGCGAATGAATGTCATTACGTACTGTCAACAATGACATGAGTAGATCAAACTCATTCCATGACATAAAGTAGTAATTTCATGAATTAATTGAGTATTTTTTTCTTATAATGTTATCCAGATTCGGTACAGATACGGAAACAAAAAATTATCGGAAATGTGAATTATTCATCTATCAAGAGATTACAACATAATATTTGAAAAGAAAAACTGAAAACAAAAGAAAAAATGTTTACATACATTGTCAAGAATCACAGACTTTTACACTCACAATATTTTGTTGGAACCAACAACGTAAAGCTCGAATACTGATGATATTAGGAATTTATTTTTTAAAGGTGTTCTAAGATTTTATATATTCGTATATACCCCTATTCGCTACGGTCTCGCCATTGAGATAAAATATTTTTTATGTCAATTATATTTAAGTGCTATAGGGTTGGTCTTTCAAAAACGAAATTCAAACATCTCATCAAGTTGAAAAACTACTTTCACCTCTCTCCGATAGGAATGTTTTCCACATCAATTGTTTTTTATCCAAAGGGATTTTTCTTTTTAAGACGAAATTCCCATCGCAATTATTTCACCAAACTCCGTTCATTCTGTTGAATGAATTTTCTATAAAAATCCTAATCTCCGAAAATGCATGCCAGTTCCATTTCTGATACTTTTCGTGAAACCAATTATACAATCAATGAACATTCAAGAATTCCACAGAGTCCGGGTTGGAAATTTTCATTACAGTGAATAACGCGTGGGACTGAATAATGACGGCACCCAAAAAAGCCTACCTGCAGCACCTCGGCTCTTTGTAGGGTACGAAAGGTACAGATCCAGATTCTATTATGCACAGGGTGTTTTTCTTAAATATACAAGCACGAAAATAACAAACTTTGTGTTTTCAAATATGGTTTCTAATTTGGTAAAAAGTGATCAGCTAATGTTACTGGTAGTGTTTCCACATCAAACGGTAACAAAATCAAAAAGTAATTGAACTGTCACTCAAAATATTGTTTATGTGACGTCGGCAAGTAACAAAGAGCAATGAAACTCATCATTGAACAACAAAAATACCTAAGGAAGCAATAAAAAGCCATTCATGTGATAAAAAGCCACTAGGGAGTAATTGAAAAAACCATCAAGGTGATGAAAAAAAGCAATTAAGTTGTAATAAAAAAAAATTCAGGTGATAAAAGCTATTAATAAGCAATAAAAGGGCCATTAAGGGTGATAAAAAAGCCAATAATGGGTAATAAAAAAGCCATTAAGTGTTGGGTCTGCGTTAGGTCTACTCTCAAGTACCTAAGTTCAAACAACCACTTGAGTAAACTAGAATGGTGAAAGCAGTATCTGGAAATTGAATTTATTTTCGAAGTTATCTCTATTTTCCCAAATTTCATAATTGGAAAAACGAAGGTGTCCTATTATATCTAACCAAGATGCGAAATACCAAGTTTCATATTTATAATGTTAGAATTGACGAAAGTGTCGAGAGAAGGTCTAGCCCTTTTCATCCTCTTAGGGGTGGATTTGCAAAAACCCCTTCATATTCTTTACCTTGGTGTAAGGCGTGTCAAATTTGAGATTTATGGAACTGGACGTTGATGAATGAGTATTTTTTCAATTTGGAAATGAATAAATGATACTAGCTCGGGTCGGCTCGATTTGGCCGAACCCTGGATTCAAAGGTCGAAACGAGCCGAACTCAAATACACTCCTATTTATATTCTTATGATTATCAGGATCTAATTAGAACATAATGATTCAATAATATGATCAATCATCAAATTACCAAAATTCTCAAGAATATAAAGAAGAATTAAATTTCACGATATCACATTAGAACTGCCGATCATTAGATTACTAGAATACAAGTTCGAATTTAAAAATTCGAAGTTGAGGGTCGGACGAAATCTTGTATACAAATTTTACGAACATATTTTGAGAGGACTGAATTACCGCAATGAAGTTCAAACATATCTTTGCCATTGAAGAAGTTCAGCAAAAAAAGAATATGAAGCAAGAACCACTTAATAGTATCCGAATGTAACTTACTCTCTCACAAGATCCCCATGCATATATCCGAAATTGAATAATCCTGTATACACATCATCAGGAACAGTGTTACAAGAAATACTTACCTGCATTCTTTTTTAAAGATTTTATTTTGGCCTCCCGGTCATTGATAAATAATAAAATAAGATTAAATTTTTATCAGTCTTCTGATTAATAGAAAAACTTGGAATTAGTTCGATATTAATGCTTTGAAGTTTCAGTATACCTTTCGAATTCATATATTTTCATCATTTTGAGCTACCAGTATAGTAGTAGAACATTAGCGGTATTTATACAATATCGTAAATGTAAACCGTTCGATTACTGGTACAACTTTTACGAAAAATCTCTTCTACAACTTTCATTTCAGTATTTCCACTTTACCACCATATTATAATATAGTTTTCATAAATTATCGTGAGGAGTTGTTCTCTAATCGGGATAAATTTGTCTATTTTCATACATTTGGATGTGTATAATTTGTAAAAGAATCATATATTGGATTTTTTCGCGAATAACTCGCAGAATATGCCAAAATGTAACGTCTTGATAATTTGTAAAAATAGTTTCAAATTATGGAGTCGCTCATGTGAGTAACTATCAGTAATTGAAGACAATGGGAATGAATTATTTTTATCTACGAATTTCATCCTGAGTATTAGATTAGAGAAATTTGTAGATTGAACAGAAAATTTTACGAATTTCGGAAATGGCCTTTTGAATTTTTTCAACGTTATTTGTTCATGACTCATGTCTTTCGAAAAAAATAGAGTTAAATTTATATTTGTTGAATGTTGTTCTTAATTGGTGTGAGTTAGAGCCAAAACAATATTTGAAGAATATTTCGAATAATTCATGACCCCCTTTAGGGTTTGCATCATTATGGGTTTTATTTTTACTTGCGAAAATTTGCAGATGCATCAATCGGGGAGAAGAAGGTACCCAATCAAATATATCTTTTATTGAATTCAAGATAGTATCACCTAAGTATATCTCAAAAGATTTTCTGGGGAAACACACGGGACATTGATGGCATTCAAGTTATCTCTTGAATATTCATTATTTGAAAAATAACGAAGTAGCAAAAGTAAATATTCAATTATTTTTCTTTTAAACATTTAATCATCTTCCTGATATTATACAGTTATTACTTTATATATTGATACCACTATTATATCATTGCCTTTGAATTTGTTTAATGGAAGTTGTCTACCATAGGTAAAATTTATCATTTAAATTTACAGATGGCATCTCTACAGCCCATACGACTGAACAACACAAGAAAAGCAAAATCAAACATAATATTCTTCAATCGCGTTCCTAAGGTGGGGTCCCAAACATTGATGGAATTACTAAGGCGACTCAGTATTAGAAACGGCTTTGGTTTTCACCAAGATCGAGTTCAGAGGGTTGAAACGATAAGACTGTCTCCGGAAGATCAAGCTGCACTTGCTGCCCTAGTCTCTAGTTATGAACCTCCTGGAGTTTATATCAAACATGTTTGTTTCACGAATGTTTCTGAGTAAGTACTACTATTACATATCCAACTGACAGTTGATTCGGACATGTCCTATAAGACAGTTAACAAAATGGTTTTAAAAATTATCAGAAAACAACTACTCCCCGGGCTAATACCACTGAGGGCGTTGGTGGTGGTGTCAGTGCAGGATTCTTCATAGAAGTGATTCTTACAAATGCTGTTGGCGATACAACTTCGGGAATCGATTTTTAATTATTGGAACACACTTGCAGACCGGTTTCGGGCTGTTTGGCCACTCGTCAGTGCAACGTAGTGTCTATCATCAACCTAAAATCTATGATTTTCGATAATTAAAAATCGAATTCCTTTCAGGGTATCATTCCTCGAACTAGACAGAAGCGAACGTCCAACAACATCGCCCCATATGCCTGTCGATGTACTAACCAACTGCATATCCACATGGCCCAAGATCTCGTATAAGGACAAAAAACATTCTTTCTTATAGTACGTGGGCATACTTGAAGACTGGCTTTAAATCAAATTATCTAAATGAACAAATCGTTCAGG
>WOGR01001020.1:0-21554 GCA_015342045.1 Leptinotarsa lineolata
CAGCATAGCATATACTTTGTGCCTGCCTCGCCGTGGACCGAATCAGGTTTTCAGAGTTTGGTAGGACCACACTCTTACCATCTGACCTGAAAGATCACTCACCATACAAACTAATCGGCTCCGTTAAGAAGCTGGATTTATTTGGTCGAGTTTGAATAGATGCGAGCCACAATAAACACTTGCGGGTTGCGGTGTAGGGTAGAATAGACCCACACACTTTTTACCTAACCTAACCTCCTTCATCACGAACTATACATTCTACCTTATTTTCTCTTTAAAGAGTTCCTAGATGTTTTCTCAGATAAAGCCGAGTTGCTTGTAGTCTAGTTCTCCTCAATTTGATATCATTATGCAAGGTAATGATTCGTCTGGATGCATATTAAAACATTAACCTAGCTAGTTAGCATCTCCTGATGATGCTGAATTGGTTCGCGAAACGCGGATTGAGAGACAGCATTTTTGTTCTGGCGAAGAAAAAGTGTTTTCAATAGATATCAAAGTATAGTGAATACACAGATTCAATAATCCAAATAGGTACTCAGTGCCTAGACAATATTGTTCAACTCAGAACACGATTTGTAATAGAAAATAGTTTTGTCTATAAACTTCTCACAGATAGTCGAAGACTTGGTTGAATATTAATGAAAATATATGGTGGAGCTTCTGTATTGTCGGTCTATTCAGAAATAAAACATCTCATGAAGTAATTGTGTAGAATTTTTCAAATCATTATAGAGTTAAAATCAACTTTCATCCTTTTTTTTATCACAAAGTGGCAGCATGCTCCCTTGGCATACAGATTACTTCACAATCCCTATACGCCCTTAAAGCAGTCTCCCTGATACTCGAACGTCTCTCAAATTCGACTGAATTATATTTCTCTTTGAAGTGCTCTAAATTTAAAGTGGCCATTACGTTCTTAAAATAGTCTAACTAGGTATATTTTCCTCCGTCTCGCTACTTCCTATAATATATATTTTTTCGGAACTGATGTTTGTATTTTAAGGATAAGTTAATGATTGCGCTTGCTTAAGGAGACATAATACCAGACGGCGTTACAATATTTATGAGGGTCGTAACGGCCCAATGACGGCCCAGTGTCGAGCTGAGTTATTGTTCGTTAGGATTTTATTAATTGGTTGACTGACGGGACACAAAAAAGAATTGGACTAATAATTGTTAAATTGAATAAATGGGCAACAGATTTTCGAGAGCGAGGCACAACTTGAGAGGCAATTAGGCGGTCGTTGTTTAAAAAACAAAAGGTAAATGAATAACTGTTTCCCGTGGAACACTTACAGAAGAAATTGAGCAAAACATATTGTGATTCAACAACTCTTTATACCAGACTTAGTGTCACAAAAGATTACAGACAATGTCGTTTGTTTAAAATTTCAATTGTGGCAAGTTGTATTACGGCAAAGAGATATTGCAGAGATGTCGATTACAAAGCACCTTATGTTGTTTCGATATTTAGATAATTTCTCATGTATACTCATGTTCTAAACTAATATTTATAGCTAACAAAATTTCGTCATTAACACTACCTTAATTTGTAAGAGTAGAGTGTTTCCAAACACTGATGAAAATTATGTTCTTCTATGTCACCTTAGATTCACATGTAAATATTGTGTACATTAAATCGATGAATTTCGAATAATATGATATACCAGGTGATTCTCTAAGGTGGGTCATCCCTATAACTTTTTTATTATTAGAGATAGAAAAACAAAATTTGGAGGTTGTGTATTATAGTTCAGTTTACATTTTTTGACATATTTACTTGCAAAATGAGAAATGGAAATTTTCTATGTTTTTTACCACTTTCATTCGTAACTAAAGTTACGTCGTTCTCAAATAAACGTGGACTGTACCACCCCAAAACCCACACCAAATAGTGAGTTTTTAGGAATGCATTGCACGCTTGAATCTTGTGTGGATTGGAATCCTCCCAAATTCAAAAATTTTGTTTGTTCACGTACCGATTCATTCAGAAATGGGCCTCATCACTGAAGATGATTTTTCTATGAAAATTAGGGTCAGTTGCCAACTGCTTCGAAGACCATTCAGCAAACACACGTATTTGTCTATAGTCGTTTACCTGCAATTCCTGGATCAGTTGAATTTTGTACGAGTGCAGGTCAAAGTCACCACGCAAAACTCGCCAAGTTGTGGCGAGTTAGTCGATCATTTACTGAACCAGCGAAGCGCGCGGTACGTTGCCTGAATAGAACACCCATTTTGATAAAACAAGTTTATCAATTGCACGTGTTCTTGAATGCTACATCCGTCCATGGTGACAGATGTAGCTTTAACAAACGGCCGTTATCAATTGTCAAAGCACGGAAGTCCCTGTTGGAAGACCCTATATTTTTCTCAATAATGCAGACGTTTTTCCATCATCCATTTTCATATTGATTTGAAATACAAATTGTATACTCCATTATGGATTTTATTTTTTATACAAAACCGTACATTACTTAAAATGCCTCATGAAGCAAAAACGATTCGTGCTAGGAACGTTCTACAAAAATATCTTGATTCATACCAGCTTCCACAAATTTAAAAATTTTGATATTCAAAACATATTTAATTTCATTTTTGAGGTTAACAGAATTTGAATATTGACTTTCGATATTTCATTAAAATATACACCGATTCTAATATTTCGCAATGAGGATTACAAATAGATGAACGACTATAGTATATTTCCAATCAGATAATGAGATGTACCTACATTATTAAGTTTCATAGAATTCGATAAATTCAAAAATGTAATAATGTATTGAATTTGTTTCAATTCTGACTTACAGTATTGAAAAAAAAACGACAACAAATTTTTCTCATAGAGGAAAAAACGATCTCGTTGGAAACGAAGAATGAACAGACGATAATTTCATTCATATTGATGGAGAAAAGATCCAATGAAAAATTATGCATGAAATAGTGGAAGAAAAACTCTGTGAAACAATTCGAAGCAAAAAATAATCAATATCCCTCGTATTCTCAGATATAATTTAGTAAATGCCACCATACAGAAAACTTCTATAACTGCTACATGGAATAATTTCAAATTTATGGAAGAAAAACGATTATTGGTTAGAACCTCGACGACCTCATGTAAGCTTAGGATCAAATCCTTGAATAATTCGAAACTGAATGGAGGTGCATGGAATGTGGACAAGATTTATTGTGGAATCATGTCGGTGAAGGCAATGCAGGTATAATGAAGCTTTCATCCTAAGCTTGCGGATATGTTATTAAGATGTTAAGTTATCATAAAGTCATAGTTGAAAAATAAAACGTATGAAATGCTTCTAAAAAGTATTTCACTATCCATACAAGTAAAGATTGCAAATGAAAGTTCAATAAAAAAAGTTCATGCAGTTTACCAAATATCTCGAAATTCATCATAAAGAAATATTAAGTATAGATTGATAATCCAACAAAATTTTGATTTTGTTTTTATTCTGAACTTTTATTAAATTCGGAAAAACACTTGGCAAGATCTTCCTTAGAGGCGCATTTGGCTATTCTCCAAAAAAGCTCTTTTCTGTTTGGGATTATGGATTGACTATACTGTAATCATAACTTTAGTAATAAATATCAAAAGTCACCAGTATCAAGAAAGTAAAGTGATATAAGAGGAAATGAATATTGGAAACTCTATCAACAGAAGAATAACTTTTCATTGAATTTCTTATTGATTTCTGTGAATAAGAAGTTCACTTGATTAGATTTATTCATTTGAGAAACTGATATACTTGTAATATCGTAATGAGATGCTTTATTTCACGATAAAATGATAATTCCAAAACATGCAACTCGTAAGAGCTGAATAGAAATTGTATGCTTAATATGTTAATAAATATTTCTCATTCTATATAGAAACATTTACTTTTCACTTTGCAAAAAAATATTACAGCAGTAGACTCAGAGTAATATTTAATAACTAATAAACAATTGTGAATTTCATTAGTTTGGAATTCCATTATTTTTCTTAGAAAAATTTATTGGTTCCGATGAATGATATTCACCGCGTATTTCTTTTTTTTATGCGAATAGGAGACTTTTACTACTTATACAAGGTACATCATAAGTGGTGACGTGAATTTCTGGTGGTGATTGTTTGTCATATTTTACAAAAAAAAATGCTGCAATTTAGTAAATTTATAGAAAACAGGGCTGATAAAAAATTGTTTGTATAAATTTAGACGTAGAAAGTTCAGTAGAAATTTGGGAGTTCATTTCAGGTTTACTGGTTGTTTTCATGTAGTGTTTCTAAAACGAACTTAACGCATTTTAAAAATTTTGTTTCAAAACTCATGAGGCACACGGAATTACTTTTTCATTTATTTTTTCTCAAAATCTACGCAAGTTACAAAAATCAAATGACTTGAGTTTTTATTTTCGACTGTTTAGCCTGACAATAATATAATAAGTATTAGATAATTATAATAAATTAGTAGTTCTCAATTACTCAAAGATGACACTGAAATTATTATTTAAAACAAGTTACACTAAAATAAGCCGCCTGTAATGATATCGAAGTAAATTGGGGCAAACATTTGTATGGAGTTTGTTTATAAAATAAAACAAAAAATTACCGCCTGAAATCAACTCTTATTTCTACTGCATGATATAAAGAGACATTACTGGAAGTGATCCATTTGCTTGGTGGTATATCAGAGCAAAATACAAATGTTCTGTAGAAATTAATAATACACGTCATATGAAATCACAAATTTTATAGTAATAATGTTTCAAACAAATATGAGACAACCAAAACGACGTAAAAAATGTTTGGGAACACATTAGAGAAGAATATATTTTTCTCAAAGTTATTGTCTAGCCAAGTATATAAAAAAAGAAAATAATACCAGATTTTTGTTCTTACAAAAATAACGACTATTTGTCAAGTTTTTTGGAAAAAGTTTCTTTCTATGTATTTTTCCATGTACACCATACGTACACAAAATTATGTTATCATATAATTATATTTTGGTGGTAGATAAAACAAATCATAATTATTTCTTCCTGGTCGACTATAATCTTTGAAAATATAAATTAGAAAAACATTTTATTGTTGTACTGACTTCGTGTAATGACCACTTAGCTAACTTTATTGATTTACAAAGTATACTGGAGTTGTATATAATTCAACTAGTGACAAATGTGAGAGTGAAGCTTGTCGGCGCGAGAGTGACGCGAGCGTTGTAAATCATTCGAGCGAGTAGAATACTATATTTTTTCTGTGACTCATAACAAGAATTTAAATAAATGAAGGATAGTGATACTTATTTTTAGGAAGCTTATATTAGCTTCACTTGTTTGTTTGTAACCGACTCCTTTGAACTCGGTTTTGACTAACTTAAAACTGACAGATGTGTTTTAAACTTTCTACACTTATCAATAGTCGGTGACAATAAAATAATTTCAAAAGTTAATCTCATTATCCTGATCAGGATCGCCAGGATTGAATAATTTGCTCACACAGTCTCTGCGTGAGAGCAAGTGAGACAACCACACTGTCTGTGCATGCGTATATATTTCATATTTAAACAAATGAGCTTGAAATAGCAAGCAAAACTAAAAAGTAGAAAATAAATAATAGTTTAGAAAACTAAAAACACGCTTCAATAGCAACACAAACTAAAAAATAATTCGAAACTAATTTAAGATTGTGTTTCACATCGATAATGAGTCCTATGGCTTAATGTAACTAATGACTTTTAATAAGTCTGAAATCAGAATAAATCTTTTTACAAAAAAACAATTTTGTTGTAAAAAAGCGTGGATTGCCAATCTGGCAAAAAGCTCCTAACCAAGTATTCATTACAATGGATATTTAGCACCTCACGATTTCTTAGTGCAAAATAATTTGTTGTAAATAGGTTTATTCTGATTTCAGACTTAATAAAAGTCATTAGTTACATCAAACCATAGGGCTTATTATTATCGATGTTGAACACAATTTCAAATTAGTTTCGATTAATTTTTTAGTTTGTGTTGCTATTAAAGCGTTTTTTATTAGTTTTTAAACTATTATTTATTATTTCTGATATTTATAGGTCAACTGCGATTGAATAAAATTCAGATAGGGACTTATCCAACTAGTCAGTAACACCTCTTATTAGAAATTTATGGTGAAATAATATAATAATATTATAAATTTACATCACAAATTTGGTGAAGAACCTAACTCAATTTTATACAAATAACATTTGAAAAAAAAAATTAGTAATTTAATTTGCCCTTCCTATTTACTTCTTGATACATTTCAAAAAGTTTTTTGATATCAAGTACGTAAAAATCCATTAAGGCCAGGACAATATATATTTATTTCTCTCAAGTTCTTGTGAAGTTCATTTTGAAAGATGACATTCATGTATTCCTGAAATTTAACGGTAAATGTGGTTTTTATTCATTCATGACCTACTTAGCAAAAACGATTATTTGTAACAAAATTTCACAATATGAAAACAAACCGACATCCTCTTTACATAATACTTCTCTAGTCATATATGAAACAAAACACCTACGGAAACTAAAACCCACTTGGATCATATCACCGAATTCGATGAAACATTAGTCAAAAACCGCGACCGAAAAATCCAGTCGATCACTTTTCTATTCGATCTGCGAATCGTATATGTTGAAACCGCGACTGTCGACTGTCGTATAATATTCTGACTCCATCCGAGATATGAGTGGTATACGAAAACCCACACGTGGATTGCAAAACACAACAAAAAAGAAAAACCTCTTCGCCCACCTGTAACTCATTTCTACGTTGGGGTCGGATCTAGAGATTTTCTCGCTGGGGCCCGAAGCCAATAAATCGCGAAATTGAATCTGGACGAATAATATTCGCGTGAGAGGATATATTGAGTTTCGGTGTGCTGTGTGATGGATCATGTCTTGTCCGTTTTTGATCTTTTGTTTTCAGGACTGGGACACAAACATAATTTCACTGATGGAATTCACAGTTATGGAAATACAACCTCAATGCAAAGTAAACTCAAAACGAACATCCCCAAAGACGTACAATATGAGGGTAATGGATCAAAGATCTACAAAAAAAACAAAAATTTGTATGATTGTAATGACTGCCATTTAAATTGTAACATTTAAGTTCGATTATAAATATGTTAGAAAAACTCATCTAATTTTCCAATACTATTAACGAACAAACAGGCGAGACAAGGAATTCTAGCAGAAAAGAGATTCACAGGGGTAACAACTATTGTAATACTTGATTTTCATCAATATTTGCAATGAAATACACCAAGAAAAGCACCAATTAAAATGCATCAATATAAAATAATTCTCTTCCTATAAATTGAAAAAAAAACGTTTTCAGGAGTGATTAATTTTTTGGTCACTAAAAACATGCATGCTGATGATAAATTATCTGTTTCAGAAGAAATAATTTCAGTGGTTTTCTGTCGAATGTGAAATCTAATTGATAATCGGAAAAATTTTTTGGGCTTCTTACTCCTCCGTCAATAAAGGAAATGTGGGAAACTTCAAAAGAAGGAAAAAATGAAGATAACTACACTAAAAACTTATTATAAAGATATTTGAAAGAAATCAATGATTCGTCTTGCAATGTTATCAAAAAAAAATGCTGAAGAGGTAATAAGACAAGTGTTGTGTCCCGAAACTTTGAAATACACCATTGAGGATGATGGAATTCGATGTGACTGAAATTTCATATCGATACTTTTTCTACTGTTATATTGTGTAGCGTCAATATGGGAGATATCTATTTCAATCCTATAACGAATATTTGGTGTACATACTGAATGGACAGGGGTGAATTTCTTTCAATTCAATGTTTATATGAAAGTAGGGTTTATTCTTCTAGTTTGTATCTGAAAAAACTTCGGTGTATTTGTTCTGTCTGTTCTGTTCTGTTTTTTCCGTTAATCATCTGTCGCACCCCTACGAACGATCACCCCCAGAAGTCGAACCTTGTGCAAGCTAATGACTAACGAGGTCTTACTTTTCAACGTGTGATTCTTGATACAGATATGTATATATGTATGCTCTAAATATCTTTTTTCCTTTCTCTGGAAGTTTTGCACTTTTTTTGTAACGATAAAGAATTAGGAAGCCAAGAAGTTTTTCTCTTTCTATTTAATGATACAATTGAATATAAGGGAAAAAAGCTGAATAACTCATATGATCAAAATAAAAGTACTCTTCTTTCATTTATTTACTATTATTATTTAGAACTACACTCTTCGTATTTTGAAAAGATTTCTAATCCATTATATTTTTGAAGTTTTCATACTGACAACAAACAAACTCAAATATTATCTAATCATTGTAGGTATTTATATTGTCCGATAAACTTTAAATTTATGTTAGCTGGGAAAAATTTTTAGGAGATACTTGTAAATTACTATTTGAACGCATAAAAACGAAAAATGTAATGCAGATAATTTTCTAGAAATCACTTCAGTAAAAACTTTTCAAGACTTAAAAACTGACGCGCCTGAAAATAACCCAGTAAATTTCTTTTTTGTGTAACTGATTGAATTTCATTTCTCAAATACTTAAATATAGAAAACATTCGAAAATATTTTACAAACATGTCAAAAAAAACGAATTTCGCAACAGTAAAATCAACAGAAAGGAAAAAGTGCATCAAATCTATATGATGTTTGTTTGAAGGTGATTGACAATGTTTCGTGGTGAATTTCATAAGTTCGGACTTCCATTGTCCAATATTGTATGATTTGAAATCCCTGAAATAACCAATAGAATTAAAATTTAAAAGAATAGCTGAAAATAACAAATATATCAAGCAAAAAACCCTCAAAATATTTTACAGTGAAATAAAAAACAAATAAAAAAAAACTGAATAATTAAAACAAAAAAGAAATAAATAAAATTAAAAAATTTGCGATTTCAAGCCACGTTACTTCACGACGTTTCGATTGTTTGTATCTACAATCGTCTTCGGGTGCTTAATATATTTGTTATTATCAGCTATTCTTTCAATTTTTAAATATATTGGTTATTTCAGGGATTTCAAATCATTTCATGCAATATTAGACAATGGAAGTCCGAACTGTATATATGATGTTGAGCTGTAAGCTTGCAAAACAGTTATCCTCTGGAGAAACATAAAAATGTATATTCTATACCTTCTTCGCCTTCCACCGCTTACAATTTAAGATTTTTTTCTGGTCGACTTGTTATTTTAAAAATTTTAATCAATACAGGGAATACTGGGGAGGAGTTAGAAAATGTATTAACTTAATGAAATACATTTTTTTCACAAAAAATGTCAATGATCAATAATATAACGAGTATTTTTTTATCAATTTTCAACTTTTCTTTTCAGTCAACAACATTTTACAACAATCAGGATAAAAAATATTTGAAATGTCATGAACATAATTTCGACATGTTGCTAAAACTCGAGCCAATTTCTTTTTATATCACTTCATTAATAAAGAACACGACGCATATCTGAATGTCGGGCCAACATTCCGAAGGCCGGTTCTGCCCACCACAGTGGCGTGGTTTCAAACACGGCGCGCAAGGTTTCTCTACCTGTATTTTTTCGGGCACTTGTATATCAGCAGGGAGTGGGATGATAGATATACACAAGTGGATAACTTTTTGTTGCTTTTTAGCCGATGGATTTATTGCGAACAAATTTTTATTTATTCCCTATTTGGTATGTAGATTGTAGCAGGCGTTGAACGTATGAAGAACCGCTTTTATTATTTCCGAGATAAAATCTCGCGTGGGACGCGATCGGTCTGATCATTTGGGTAATAACTTAGCGAAAGTAGGGTGTAAACGGTACTTACTGCAAGATACTGTCTTATTCGCCCTCAACGTTTGTTACTTTCAATTTAATATCTTAACAAAAAAAAGGATACATTACATTCACTTCTGGGATTTTATGTGCACATATGGTTGCACTCACGAGATGGTACATTAGATATATTGAAGGTTTGACGACTTGTTGCCCGGAATTGAAAGTGTATTTGAAAGTCAATAACAGAAAAAAAATCTGGTCAGAAAATAGAAGAAATATTATTACCATTTCCATTTATATTTATATATCAGATGATTTTCTTTTCACCACTCGCCTTTGAGTTTCAACTCAAAGCATTCAACTGAACTCACAATGGAACCACCGCCTATGAATTTTTACAAAATACTTCGTTGGGTACATTTTTTATTAAGAAAAACCCAATATTCTGCGTTGTTTTTTGATAAACTGGAAGAGTTGTGTAGAATTACGAAATGTAATGTATTTATCATATATAACAATTTGATGGGCATATGCTATATCCGCTTATTCTGTTCAAATACCTACGTTGTACTTTAACGAAAAAATGAGACTCAAATATTCAAATCATAATAATGAAATAGATATACTCTTTCTTTTTTTATTCCACTCATCGCATATTTCTTCACTGAAAATACAATGTTCAACTTCTCAAAAAACTGAAGCTCTCAATCATTAAAGGATTTTACTTTCCATACAATGAACAAAAAATAAATAGTTGAGCAATATTATTATGAAGTATCAAAATTTAGTTAGATTAAAAAAAACATATTCTGTTGAGCTAGTGACAATATTATTGTTTGGCAACGTATTTGAACTTTGATTTTTACCCATTCAATAATACAGATGTTCTCACAAAACGAATCGATGTTTTTTCTTGTTTAGTTGTTTAGTATAGGGTTCATAACCCATCAAATATCAATGATTTTTGTCGTATAAACACACCATTTTCGACTTTCAAACGAATGTGCGAACAGATAAAAAATAAGCAGTTATTCAAAGAATAAGCAATCTTCCAAGAATCGTGATTTTCAAATGACTGTAACTTTAAGAATAACTTGCAGGTATTGAATGCAACTAAGAATCACGAACAAAAAGGCGAAAACGCAGTCGATAATTTTATGTAAGGTTGGAAACGCTGAGAAACAATTTTTACAAATCGACCAGGTCAGCCTCTCACTAGTTCGTGAATGAAATTCTTGAAAGCCGATGATGCAATTCAGCGGCAACAGACAAAAACGCAAAGAAAAATAATTTACTGTTGGACTACCATTAGTTCCCCTGTTATTTAACGGTATGCCCTTTTTTGTTGACTCCTAACAAGATCTCTCATCTAATAGCCAGAGTACTAGGAAGGCACGTTTCGAATAAAATATTCACCGTCCATCGTTGAATTAGTTCAGTTTTTATTGTTATACGGGTTATATAGTACTGGATTTCCATATCAGTATGTTACCTACAGATGACATGAAAAATGAAACTCCACCTAGAAAATTATCTTTCAACAACTTTTGGAATCAGCAAAAATGGCACTATGATATGTTCATGATATCCGTGAAAAACAAGTAAAAAATGTTTGATTTCATACGACATGCAGTGATTAACATTCTGGATATTCCTTTCAAATATACAGAATGATGTTATGTTCATTTTCTTACCAACTATCATTTGAAACTATAATGGACGTTAGCAACATATCTCGATCATGTATGATTTCATTATACATGTACATACATTGTCATACATCATACATACATTTCCACTTGAACAAACTATCTTTTGAAAATTTTGTTATCACAGACTGTGAAAATCAAATATTTTTTCTAGTTTTCAAGTCCCAATTTTTTTGGGTAGTCTCTACCTTCGTCATTCTTTTTATAAAAAAAATTAAACCTGTTATTGAATTAATACACTCGGCGCTGAAATATATAAAGACCACGCAGAGAAGGTAAACATCTGTTGAAATGATTTTTAAAGGAGTCATTATATCTCAAAACCAAAATACTTCTAAGGACATTTTTCTCAGCAAGAAAAACATTCCTTGAGCTAGAAACCCACCCACAGAGTCCGATATTTGTTTTAATTCACAGAATGGTGAGCTGTAACCAGTTATTTTTCATCCAAAACCAGCTGGGGTTTCTAAACTGGCTCAAAATTTCATACAAAGTTACGCTAAAAACTTTTTAGTATCTTCTAAAAAAATTTCAGTGTCTTCTATACACCTATATAACTGACTTTCCTGGTGGTGACAACGAAAAAAAAAACCATTTCGGTTGTATTTGGATGACTAGAATAATTTTGAACTGGTTTATGACTGTTATTAACACCAAAAAAGTCTAGAGGAGAAATATTACATGATATAGGCGAAAATTCATCGATACAAAGTATAATAACAATAGTAGGGATGATAATAATAATAGGCTTTTTTATTATCCATTACATGCTTGGAAAACAGTAAGACTTATGAGTTTATAAGGATAATAAAGTGCGAAATCCAACCCGGAAGCAGGGAATGCTACTCTGTTGCTGTTCAACTCTCTCAGTGATGATATCAACAGTTCTGGCCGGCCTCAGTTTTGAGGACTCACCATAAGCCCTACAACTTTACCAAATCGTTGTTTTGTCTGTTACTCACTTTAAATACAGATTTTTTGTTTATTGATGTAATCATTAAACTGATTCTGTGGACCATATAATTAATTTATTCAACCATTATAACACACTTATTATTTTAAAATGAATAAAAATAATGTAAAATCACATAACCCGGCGATATCTTGTATATTCATTCATAAATATTTTATATTCATTGCTGAATGGGTAATTTTGTCAGATGTATAGTTTTCAATCTGTTTTATATGGAAATGCACGAAACACGTGTTGCGGTTTTGTAAACTGTTCAGTAAAAATCTCACAATAAGGTGTTTTCGTAATCCCATACTGTTATTTTGATTTAACGGTATTCAGATGACAACTGAAAAGTTAATGTTAACAGCCTCCGGCGGCCGTTAAAAAATCACTTGTTCGAATATATTTTTCATATATTTATAGATTCATATTCTTTTTGATATCGCTCTCGAATTATTCTCGGCAGTAAATCAACACTCGCTGCACATGATTCTGCCAATATTTCGAAAGAAATTTGATTTTGTTCCTCAATTTTTTCAATTTCATCCATGGTTGTTGTTAAAGCGATATTCAACCTCATCCATTATTTGCTACATATCGACCTTGTCACGTTAATAACTATATGTGAATTCTTTACTAAAAGTTTATGAATCTCTTCAAAAAAATATTGAATTCTCACTTATTGAATTTATATTCTTTCTTATATTCATAACATCAAAAAATAAAAACAACACAAAGGACAAAAGCGAGTTTCATATACCAAGTGTGCATTTCACTAGGAGTCAAAATTGCTTCAGTGTAATGGGTCACAAAGTATACAACGTTCTTCGAAGTAGAAGAGATAGATTACTGAAAATATTTTATTATAAATGGCGCCCTATGATATCAAAAGATTTTGATTTTCTCCAAAGTTGATCGACATCATAAAATGGTTTTTGTGAAAAATAAAAAGCCTTCTCAAAGATGGTTCCTTGTTTCATCATGGTTATTCGATTTGACAAGTATTTTTATACCAATTTTTTTTTGTTATTATTCGAGTTGAGTAAAGCATTGATTTGTTTCATTCAGTATTGTGCAATCTACAATACATACTATTATTCAAAATATACTATTTGATTACTTATAATTGTCTATTCCGTAAAATTTTGACCCATGAAATGACTTTAAAAATGAAACTTCACTAATCCCTGATGAAATATCTCCTGGCGTAAATATCGAAACAATTCACAACAATAATTACTTTCATTCACCGGGCTATACAAATTCCTGTAATGAAGACGTGTAAAACCAAAGAGATTTTCATATCGTTAGTTCCACAACGTGTCGTACTTTATGCCTACGTGGTGTTAAAAATTCTTAATAAACAATGAGATCTATCACAATGCAATGCGAGAATCTTGTCGTAAGTGGGCGCCATATCTTTTGGAATATATAAAAATGAAAGTAATGTCGGATATGCTGTTTTGTGACTCCGTTTTTTACCGTAACGAAATTGTAGTTTGAATAACATAAAAACAACGGCGAACATGCTGAAAGTTCTTCCTACGAGTTTCACTGCCATTGATTAATGAAGTTAAAGAAGGATCATTTTCGGTGATACACCTAATGCGTTTTACAAAATTTTCTAAGTTGAAGAATCACCATTTGTTGTCTTAATCACTGTTATTCATTTGTCTTCTCAAATCATCTCATAGTTATTGGAAAAGGTACATAGTCCAAGCTCCAGAATAGAACTAAGCACTATTAGCGAAGCCAATATTTCAATAATAGAGTATATTCAATTGAGAATGTATGCTTTCTGTCTAGTTGGAAGGCTAGGCTTTTACATATACTGAAAGTCTATCTTGGAGTCATCGTGTGGAGAATATAAACTTGAATTTTAATAGTATAATGTCAGATCATTGGCAATAACAAACTGTATAATCCTTAGAATACGACAATAGTATTTTTATCATAAGAGGTCTATACTGAATTATACATAGGTAGATATTCCGGAGTTAAAATATTTCGTTACAGTCAAATTCTAGCAATATAGTTTGTTGATAAAACATATATGCCATTACAATGCTGGAAACAGATTCCCTAACACAAATTAGTAGCTATATTCAACTCCAAAACAAGATGAGTCATAACAGAAATAACTTTCAGTTAAGTGAAGATAAATTGAAGAGGGTTGCAATAAGCAAATAAAAACTGAGTGCAGGTAGACACCACTGAATTGTATAAAATGCCAATACAAATGACGAATTGACTCACCCCCGAGCACACTTTCAGCTGATTAGGCTTGTGTATATAGGAAACCAATATAGAATAGTCATACATTCCTACTAACAATTCTACTTCTATTCTATTTAGTGTCATACTACTTCATGAGCTTTTCTAAAATGCTGTCGGTCTATCTAGCGGCTTTTTAATCATGGACTGATAGGTCAGCTGGCTACCCTCAACAACGATTTGTTAGCCTTTCGATATCCAGATTATGGATTATTTTTGTTTATCACATGACTGAAAAAATTATAATACAACTAATTAAATAAGGCTACTTTTTTATGAATGTATTGATAAACTAAACTTCGAATGAGGAAATTATAAGTTGAGTTCGTTTTTTTTTCAAACCGAATAACTTGAATACAGAGAGTACTCGTTATTCAACAATGCGACAAGTAAACTGACAATTTTGTTCATCACGATTCTCTGGTAAGTAATCTTCCATTGAATAACTTGAAATTGCTTTAGGGAGCATTTCAAATAACGACAAAAATCATCACCAAATATCAATATTATTGTTTGCCGAAAAATTATATATCTACTTTATTGGAGTTAACTTGATACATTTTTCTTCTATGAATCAATTAAACGAAATATTTTCATTCTTCCAACAATTATTATTTCAGGATTTGATAATATCAATTCAGAAAAATCTTCTGAGAAAAAACTATGGAATATTTAGAATCGCTTTTAAAGATTGTTAAGCATGGACAAAGTTGTTTTTGCCAATAAGTATAACATTCACTCTTTTCGATCAGAATACTGATTCCTAAAATTTACAAAATAATGTAAACCCATTAAAAAGTGGTCGCCCGATATACTGCAGTCGGATCAGCCTGTGGAAGGAAAATATCTAGAAGAAGGTAGAAGCCTAAAATATTTACTGACAATATAGTAATTTTACCAGTATGAAGAAGAATTGTATTCAAACGGTTATTGAAATTTGTCCTTCCTAAGTCAGAGTTTCGTCGATATTCGTAAACAAATCAAGAATATAATGGACAACAAATATAGTTCAATGAACTTCTTTTTGGAAGGAAAAGTCCTTGACAAGTCGAGATATATGTGAGCAAGTCAAGTCATTCGCAATTACTGCGATTTCGTAAACTACTTTGTTCATTTCCACTCATCTAATGAAGAATTATGTTTCTATTTATAAAGTTCAAATCAGATTCCGTGCACCAATTAGTTCACCGTATAGATAATTGTGCAATATTTCAGATGGAGCAGTAAACTGATACAATAAACTTCAGTTTCACAAACACTAGCCTCGGGGCATAATCTTGGTTGAGTTAAAGTACACTGTACCAATTACCTTGAAATGGACTTTTCATCATTAATAATGTATGTATCAGGTTAGTTTTGAAAAAACTTTGATGGGACTTTCAATGGATTCGACACATTCGTCAGACTGATTTGTTTTCTATTCATATTTTGTGACTTGTTTCGACAATTTCGAAGTATTAAATATTAGGGCGCTCGTCTATGACTTAATGTGACTGTTCTGTTTATATAAAAATTGATAAAGAGTACACAGATAAAAAAAGTAATTTTTAAAAAAAATCTGGCTTTCTTTTTTTAATAATTATTATTATAATTGCAGGGAAAGAGAGAAGGCGACTTCTTGAACGACGGTCGATGTCAACACTGGGCTTTGCAACCTACCACTTGGGAACCGATGTTTATTCTGGATAAGTCGATTTTATAGACGACATATTCGTAAAGATAGATGTCCAAGCTCACTACTTGTTTATTAATTAAAACACGTGAGTCCAACAAAGCATTCGTGGTGATCTATGGCTAGTCGAAACAGGGCAGTTTGTTGTTCAGTCACGATCAAGCAGACCAACTTCAGAAACAAGCCGAATTTTGAAAATTTTTGTTATTTTCATCTTCGAAATGTGTTTTAATCTATTCATAAAAAAAAATAACTTACAATTCAAGGAATTGTAACGATATTCATATTCTTGCATGTACATATTTTGTTAATGTATTATTAATATAATGTTTTGTTTTTGAGCTCTGGTTTCATCTTATTTACTTCTCTTTACGTGCTAGGCATCGCCCTTTGAAAGGTAAGACCTTGTTAATCCTTATCTCACACAAGTTTCGACTTTTGAGGGTTGTCGTTCGTAGGGGGCGACAACTGGTAAACGGAGAAACAGATTTCAACAGATTTTTTAAATTATTTATGTATAAAATTGAAAAATATTAATGTTGTTAAACCAAGGGTATATACCACATTACTTACTTGAACTGCTGTTATTCTCAAAGCCAAACGTAGAGTTTGGGATGAAAAAATTACTCATCAGCATTATTTCTCGTGAATAAAACCTCGTTTCGGTTTTCATTTCGTAGCTTTGGTGTACAAACTGAGAGAGATACAGCGATTTATAGTGATTGTGGTAGTTCAATTGTTTTTGTTTCAAACAGTTCTCATTGGTAGACTGCCAGGATTCCTAGTGTTTTAGCCTTCATTCCATTACGAATTCTTATCAGTTCTTCAAATATATTATTTGATTTCGAAAAACATTTTCGACATTTATTAACACGCAAACACTTCAAATCAAAATCGAACAAACAAAGCAATAACTGTTCCGCACTGCGCCAGATTTTATAGTTAGAGAACTTACCGAAATCGTCCTCCTAAATAACATATTTTCCAAGATAGTTCCCGATCGAATCTCAAGATATTGGTAGTATATACGATCACAGCATTAAAAATATTAAAAGTTGGAAGATTAAATCTTGCATTAAACAGCAGGAAGCTTTTAATAATTTCTAAATGGTCGGCCGGTTGCTCGTGTTTACCACCGGCACCAAAAAGAAGACGTAAAACGTAACGTTCAAATAGGCACGCCTTCTGTTTAGTTATTGCGATCGGAATATAGTGTATTGAAGAAGGAAAATCGGCCGAGCTGGAAATGCACAGATCATCGATAATGTATGTGGTTGTGACTTCGTGAAAAGTAGTTGGTACGTCGTACCGTAATTTACTTACGTTTATCTCTAAATTGCTCTTTGAGCAATGCATTTGTATCGATTGTATCATGAAATCACACTTCCGTATATTAGGGCGGTTTTCGAATTCATTGATCAGCAATGTGACCCTCGAAAATGTACCACTTTGAATTCCAATAAATTAATGTTTCGGTCGGAATATAGTATTTTTATTTTCACTTTTCATTAATATTGTTTATTTTCCCGGAAAAAAAATACCTACAATGTGATAGTATCATTTACTCCTGGAAAAATTCCACCAAACATTGCCATGTACTTGGATCTCTCAATTCATGAACCAGTCCACTGGCCATTGTTTTCATCGGTCGTTGGCCAGGATGTTAGCGGACACTGAAACCAATACTAACTTAAAAAACTGTCGATGAAAATATACATCTGAACACAACATTTCATTTCTCTGCCTGAAACTACTCTAAAAGACTCTTCTATATGAAGTAATGATATGGATGTGGATGGAGGGCAGAAATGTTTGCTATATTTTGGTCAATTATAAATGAAGGCTACAGTGGACAAACGTTGAAGTTCCATATTTTGTCGGAATTAAGACTTCAGTGGCATGTGTGGGTTAGTGAAAAAGTATTAATATGTCTGAAGGCTCAGGAAAAAACTAAGTTCCGCTAAAATTCACGATAGAAAATACGGTGCACAGCTGAAAAACTATGGTACTCCTGCGCGTTCTAGAAATAATGTTGAGGTTCTCATTTCAAGTCCAGTTCACTGTTTTCTATGATTATCACAACATTGTTCCTGCTCGCGGCGCGTTTGCGCCGCGAGTAGGAATAATTCTGTAAACTTGAAATCTAAGATCAAGTTTTTCAAGAATATAATAAAATAGAACCTTATCGTTTTTCCACTGTACCTTTCAAATATTATGAACTCAGATCGAACTGGTTGATGAAGTCCGACTTTGTATAATAATTCACCGAGTATTTTATCAATTCTTCTTTAGTCCCCCAATGTAGTAAAGCAAAATTCATACACAAAATTCATACACACAATTTACACACACAAATACGCACAATTTTTTCAACGCTCAAAAAATGCTCATATGAATGGAGATAAAAATAACTGGAGAATTCAACTAAAGAACTGCAAAACTAGTATACGACCAATGTTACAGGTAACGAAACGTATATCAACGTTTCGTGGATATATTCATATGAATCGGAAATTGAGCAGCAAACCACTGTTTTGGTATTTCGAGATGACGTGAATCCCACAAAATTTGTTCGTTCACAAAACACTATCACTGGCCTAATGCCATCATATCTTTGAAGGACAACTAAACGCTAAATGATATACAAAAATTTTTTTGACAAAACTCTTCGAACGAAATTAGAAGATACAACCAAGTGGTATAAACTATCACACAGAACACCAAACGATTGATTATTTGAAGGAGAAAAACATTGAATTGATGACGCATAAAAACACGTGAATAAAGATTTTCATTACCTGAAAGAGTAGTTGACACCTCTTTAGATATCGATTTCAGGTTGTGAAATGTTTCAAAAATTGATATGAAACGCATGTAAAAGTGTGTAAGTCATAAAGGAGAATATTTTGACAAAGAAATAAAATAGTTCGTTTGCTATCCTGAATTTCGACACCCGCTACAAATGTTCCTATTCTCTCCAAACACGTTACCGTTCACTAGATAGAATTGACAACTATCACGGAAATTATGTAATCCATTCGCTGAAATCATGTTGATGTCAAAACATGCGACATCCGATGAAAGAGATGAGATAGCACCAGCTGTTTGACATTGGACTACATTTTCTTTTACGAGAACCAATTATACGTGACCAGCTGCAAAAAATGCGAAATAGCCGTCGTTTTCTCCTCAATTCGCATTCTATGCAAAATTGGAACAGCGTAGTATTTCCTTTTTAAATTCCTAGAAACTTTGAAATCTCTAAAAGTAATATCGACAAAGAGAGTTTGCGAGCAATTCAGTTGAATTGTTTTTAAATTTGAGCATACGCTTTTACTCGAGTTTCGTGAGTCAGATCTGATCGTGATGTTATAATGAGAGAGAAAAAGTGGAAAGCTCTTTCAATTGATGAAGTTATATGTATAAGCCTTTGAAAAAACTATATTGAAAGGGGTATATTTTTAGGAGAAATTAGTTCATGGGAAAGAAAGGTTTTGGCTTTCTATTTATCTATCTTTATACAGATGTGGGAAAATTCCAAAGAAAAAAAAGCAATTAATTTCAAGGAATATATCGAAGATATGAAAGAAAAAATAATTACAAAACCAATGTATAGATATGCTAGAAAAACATAAAACGAATAACAAAAAATCAAGGGAATTCGAAGAATTAAATAAATGTCGGACATGAATTTGTGCTCAGCCCGTTGATTGTTATATGTCATACGAAGCAACAGAAAACCTGTTTGCTACTGATACCTCAACGTTTTCAGAATCATAAAGAATCAATATAGCGTTAGGCAAAGGAATCATTATGGCTCGGTAACGACTCCTTAACATTTTCAAATATTCAATTGGGTGAATTCAATTGAACACATTGTTACCATTATTCACAGATTTGACCTTTCCACCCAAGATTTATGACAGAGGATTTTTGGACTTTACTTTTTCGCATTTTGTTTATCATCTTCCTTTCCTTGACTTTTCTGTTTCTGTTCTGTTAACCAGCTGTCGCTCCCCTCAAAAGTCGGAACTTGTGCGAACTAACGAAGTCTTATCTTTAAACGTATGATTCCTAACACGGCATAGATACTTATTATCGGATCATCTGCATAACCTATCATAATATCTGCAGCATAGAAACAAGCATGTTCAGCTATCCGTTTCTAAACACTGCTATTCTGGCTGTATTACTTCTTCAATGCCACTATCTGGCGATTCTATACTTTAGATCCACTTCTATTCCCTAAATCAACATCCCAACCCACACTCTCATTTCAGGAATCACTCATAAACTATATATCTGACAGGCCGCTTTCCATTATATCTAACAACTTTTTGACCGGCAGTCCTTTTTCTATTGGATTTTGAGGCCTAAAAAGTAGATTCCCAAAATTGTTGAAAAAACTGCTGCTGAGTAACGATGTCGTCAATTCAATTTACCAGTTGTTTGAAAAATTATAGTGCTTTATAAAAAAACCTCTTCAATAAAATACGAAGTGAGAAATGGTGAAAAACCAGCTCTTTCTTCGAACAAAGTATTTGAATTTTATCAGTTAGGACTTCCATTGTCTAATATTAAATAAAATGATTTGAAATTCCTGAAATAACCAATACAATTGAAAATCAAAAAGAATAACTGAAAATAACAAACATATTGTGCAAAACAAAAATCCTGGAATTAATTTACAGTAAAATAAAATACAACTGAAAAATTGAACAATTAAACAAAAAAGGAATAAAATTGAAAAATAACAAAAATTAGGAGATTTCAAGCCAAGTTACTTCACAACGTTTCGATTGTTAGTATCGTTTGGATGACTGGACTAATTCCCCTCTTTCCTCGTTCCAGTTTACCGGTTTAGCGGGAGATGACGGTTTGGTGGGTTTCCATATGTTGCGTATCTCTACGCTAGCTTGGCTGAATACGTTGTTGGACAACATATATGCGGCTTCTTTGAATTTCCTCCGAAACCAGTGTTCCTCCTTGTGTATGATCCAGCTTGTGACCACTCGATGGTATGTTGATGAGTCCAAACATGCCCTGCTATTCATGATTTGCTGGTTTCTTGTGCTCTGCAATGCGGACTTTCAATGGCCTCTTAGTTTCACCGATATAGGATTTTCCGCACCCAAAGGGTATCCGGTAAATTCAATTCTT
>WOGR01001021.1:0-21552 GCA_015342045.1 Leptinotarsa lineolata
AATCCTTTCGCAACAATACAGCATAAGAGTGTATTAGGGGCAATAAATAATATGAAAAACGAGTTCAAAAATGTCTAGAAATAGAAGGACAGCAATTCGAACATTTATTGTGCCATAAATTTTTTTGTGTATATAAATTACTTCATTTCAATTTTCATTACAATTATAGCATTCGTTTCGGATGTTATTATTGCTATCATTTATTTTTCTCCTTATCAAAATACATATACTATATTTTTGTTGTAGATATGTTTCAGATAATCATGAAAGGTTTTGCTATTCGAAGTTCATTATAGAAAACGCTCAGAGCAATGGAAATGAGAAAAAATTCGAAAAGGTACCTATTAATGAAAAATAACTCTCGATAAACTCTGCGGTACATAAGGAGACGTGAAAGTTGCTATTGTGTTTTTATTTAACTCAGTCAACCAATTCACAGGGGCGCAATTTAAAAGAGAATAATTCACCAAATTATAATAAAATATCATCGAAACATCCCAAAATATAAAATTTAATTTAATTTTTCAGTATGGAACGAACGTCGACGATCCAAAAACCACAACAAAAAATAGAGGTCCGTATTTAAAAATTCAAAGATGGGGATGGCCCAAGTAAGATGACACTCTGTATAAAAGATTCATGGATATATTCTGATAGCCCACATCAAGTGACAATAGCAAAATGTGGACAGATTTTCAATATGTCTGTGAATAAAGTAGATACAGACAAAAAATGATTTGGAATTTTTTTGGTTTTTCCTGTACATCTCCAGAACCAGAAGAGCTATATTCGATTTTTTACATCACTGAATAGGTCTCTAAAATATGCAACTTTGCCACACTCTATATCTTATCGTTTACGAGATACCCATGTACAGAAACGAATTTGAATAGCCCCGTATATTAAATACATTCAAAAATATTAATATCAACATGGATAAACTACTTTTCGAGCCTTGAAGAAGATTTTAATTGAATTCGAAATGTTGGCAAGAAAACAATTGTTTCTTTAGGAAAAAATTGGATCCTATTACCCAACCAAACTTTCTTCAGAAAAATTATTGGATCACTAAATTAGTTATCTGATTATCATTATTATCATTACTATTATTAGTATTATGAAAAATGTAACAACAGACTGTAAAATAGTATCTCTCGAAAATAATATAGCGTTTGAAATTATTAAGAGAAAGCTGCTCTGCTCTCCGCGGTAGCGAAAATATCATCAGATGAGCAACATTTAAAAACTATGAAAAAATACATTTTTCTGTTTTTTTTTTCTTCTAAAAGACTTTTCTTAGATAGTGCGACTATTTTTCCGACGTCTTAGAAGCGAGAGCACGAGGTAAGCAACCATCAGAAAGTGGCGATGTTTCCGCATCGGCAAAATAAAAGCGCATGCGTTCGTAAAGTTTCTCTAACGATCCACGCACAAAAGAGGGGCGCCACTGCGCAAGATTTTGAGAAAAATGCACTCTGTCGCAGCGTACAGTCACGTAATGAATTCTCCTTATTGTGCGATGGTTTACACTCCTCATCGAGTCAACATCGAATTTCGGAGATCGTCAGAACTTTTCCAATTAATAAATGGCAACTTTGAGATAGCACAGCGACAAACTAATCAGTTTGTTCGAAAGTGCAATCATACGATATCGCACGTTGGTCCTGGATATTCCTTATTCATTTGGTTTGCAATTCAGTGTCAGTTATTTCCCAAAATACATTACGAAATAACTGTTCCATTTAAATGAGTTACGATATATAACTGTTCAATGAAAAATTCGCATTATTTTTCATTTGATGATATTATTATTATGATCATTATATAATGGTTTTTTATTTTAGAATTCACTTTTCCCCAGAAACTTGAAGTTTATATCATAATGCTCAAGAAAGTGCAATGATAAATCGAAGTTATTACTTTTATTAATTCATCATACAATTCTCTACAAAAAGTGTTTTTTCGTAGAAGCCTCCCCTTTGTAAATCAGTAATTTATTCATTACATAACAAAGGTGGGACAGTGAGAATGAAACAAAGTTAATTCCTTGTACATGACGTTGAAAAAAATTTATCTGACTTTTATTTTGAGGAAAAATATTTTTCAAGAACATTTTCAACCCAGTCACTCCAACTCTTGAATATCAAATTGGATCGGGGGTCGAGCAATACCTCTATATAATGATTCTCAAATTTGATACAGTGATATTAAAAAAAAATGATATGAAAAAATTTTTGACAAAACAAATGCTATGATTTTTTCACTTTCAAAGAATTACTTGTTTGTTTACAATGTAGAACTAGGAATTCCATGTTCGTACTGAAAAAATTGACGCAGTTCTTCTGTAGAAATGATGAATTTCAATAGATTGGGCATCTTATTTCCGTTGGAAGAATTGAGGTGTCCAACAAGGTCACATGATTTAGACCCGGTAGATTATATGAGAGGATCCCTCGGATACAAGATTTATGAAACTCCGCCATTATTCTGAGATGATTTACGTAAAGGTATGTTACTTAAAGTTGGAACATAACACCGGAAATGCTCAAAAATTCCTGAAACGCTGTAAAACATACCTCTGAAAATGTATGGAACTGAGAATGAAGCTTATTTTTATTACTCCTTGCTTATAAGGTTAAAACTTTAGGCTTTGCGTTTTCAGTGGCACATCTTGTATGACACAGTACAATTTATTATAACTCGTGACCGACCAGACTTCACCGAGTAGTAGAACATATATGTGTACATCTATTTTGTCATAGTATTACATCAGGTTCCCGTTTTTTATCAAAATGGGGTGCTATTGAATATATTGAGGCTTGAAGTTTCGCGCTCAAAAATGTTCTCGAACATTCAACGACATTCGAGAATATTCCCAAACATTTCAGAACATTTCTATACCATCTGGAATATTGTCGAATATTCGAAAATAGTTTAGAACGTTCGGAAAAATCCCGTAACATTCCAGATTACCGCGGAAATATTATAAAGTGTGACGAAGATAATCATTTTTATTCGAAAAACGTGCTTTTGAAGATTTAGTGGCTGGAAGTTTTGCCTTCTAGAAAGTTCTGGAATAGTTCGGAACATTCTAGTATGTTAAAGAAAATCCCGGAATATTCTGGAATACTGTAAAATATTCGGGAACATCCCGAATATCCCAAACCTCCAGAAAATCCTATACCATTGTGGAACGATCAAGGAAGTTATATGTTGCGGTAGCCTTCTATCCCTATTCATCAAAGAGGTTTTCTTTTTTATCTGAAAGGTGCGTTTTTGAAGATATGAGGACTAGACTTTCCGCCTTCTAGGATATTACAGAATAGTTTAAAGAATCTAGAGTATTAGGAAGCATTCCACGATATTCCAGAACATACCGGAACACCCTGAGATGTGGTGGAATATTCGGTGATAATCTGGAACCTTCGAAAACGCCCAGTGCTTTTGAAAGTAAGAAAGTTATAAGTATTGTCCTCTGAAAATTTCTAGAATGTTTGCGAGTATTCAAAAGCATTACAGAACATACTTCAGATCTTCAGTTTCTCATTATTTTTTGAACTACTTCTATTGCTGCAACTATTATACTTTGTAATATTTCAAAAACTGCAGGAATTCTTTAGTATCGTTCATCAGACTCATTATTTAAACTTTCTGGTGAAATCTATGAGAAAATTATTTCTCAGTATATGCACTACATTCATAAAAGATTTTATTTATTCCAGTAAATGCATAGACTCCAATAACTCTACAAAAATATTCAGAAGATGACTCCAATCAATTCATGTTCACAATATTTTTTGCCAACCCTGGTATACGAGTTCACAAAAAAATTGGGGATTGTTGTCTTTTTTATATACAAATCCATGGTAAGTTTCGGTCTGACTAAGCCCACTTGATTCCACCAACAGTAGTATATGTCAGAAGTACACACAAACTAAAACTAGCTATCGTTTCAAAGTTCAATTAAATACGCTTCGAACTACATTTTCTAAGAACTTTCATTTAGAGAACGGCGACTTTGTAAAGTAAACCTGCTGAAATAGTTTTTCCAAATGAGCATCCAACATAAATCGTTACTTTTCACAGACACCGCTCATTGTCCGTTTTAAATATTTTCCTATTTTTTTTCTGAAATGCTGAAAAACTTATTTGAAGTGATTTTATTCGTAATATCTCCACAATTAAAGAGAAAATCGATAGAGGGCAATTCAGTAGTCACCAGGTATATTATAAACATATAATCAATATCAATTAGATCACACCCCGAAGTAGGATGAGCTTTTCATTTCAAATAGTTCAGGTATTATCAATAATGTCATTGCAAATAGTTTATGAGTATCATTTTGATTTTAATACGATCATAAATAATATCTCCAAAGTGTTATCCAACACTTAATAAGACAATAGCTCCTCATTTTCCATTAAAATATATAAGCACGAAGTTCACATTCCCTTTATAATAACCTTATTTCTATCTTATCTTTCCTCCTCAGACTGTACCTCTGGCTAGCAAAGAAAGTTTCAGTGTTCACCAGGGAGAAGTGGCAATAACTTTGAATATATACGGTTCAGAGTGTACACCTCTATGTATATGAACCTTTCTGCGGGGACCAACGAACCCCTAGGGTAGGAAGGGGTGAAAGGGGGAGGCTCTGAAACTTGTAAATGCAAACTAAGCACAAGGAGGGGAGTAATGGCTACTAATGATCAAAAGGGTGTACGAATATAGCCCTTATTTCACCAATAAGATATATTACCGCGGAATGTGACAAATTTACAATTTGGGAATTCAAGGGGAACGCAGGCGGTTTGTGCATAGATTAATATTTGTTGAATATGTTCTATACAAGTACCGGATCAGGAAGTAAATTCACAGGATATGATTTCAAAGGTGAAATGAGTATAATGAAATGAATTTTCGGAAGAGTATTTGTGAAAATATTATGGAACATCAATAATGGTTGGAAATGATTGATAAAACTTTTTTATTTCAAGTGATGCAGGGAGAAAGAAGAGGAATATAATTATGAAAATAAAACGTCAAGTATGAAATTCAATAATTTTGGCAAACATAATAATGGCATCGGTATCTAAGTGAATATAGTCGAGCATTCTTTTTCTGAACTATTTCGTGACATTCACCAGAGACGTATAAAAAAATTAAATGTTGAAAAGAAATGGAATGAAATTGTTATTAGTCCGTAAGTAAAGAAAAGGGAATAATAGTATGTTCTTCAACTCAGCTACGAAAAATATACCTACTTCTTTCTTATGGAACGTGAAGCTTTCATCTTACAGATAAAACGTTTTTAAGAGGTTTGAATTCAAAATAATGAAAAAGAAATGAAATTCGCAATATTCGAGTAGGAATGACTTGAAAATTTTAAAAATTTGGGATGAATATCGATTCTGACATCAATACTAACATAATGTCATTTTCAAGGGTAACTTTAATAACAAGAGGAACTTAAAAATCAGGAAGTATTTTTTATAGAAAATATATAATCAATAGATAATTTATAAACTGTAATTTCATTATGATTGAATACGTATCAACGGTTCTGGTCCATCTCTAGAACATAGCATTGAATGTTACATACATTTGAGTTATTCTTGATTTACGCCACTTCGAAAAATAAACTTTCAGATATTTTTTTCTGTATACGGAAATCTTGGTGTGTTAAATGAAATATTGCGGTCTATTTCGAAAGAATAATTGGCTAGTGTACAGGAATGTTGATTTGAATAATATTCTTAACGCTGTTTCAATATATTTCATGATATAGGGTTATTTATTTCAAAAGCTTTGTCCATTTGAATGATTACTTTTTTACCAATCCAAGCGCTTTATATGGAAACAGGCCTAGATTTACGAAACCTCTACACGAAAGAATATAAATGGCTTCTAGGGGTTTCGACGTAACTTTTACTAACGCTTTTCCTATCCAACATACTACTTTCTTTCCGTGGACCATAATCCAACCAACTTGTCACAGAAGTATTTCCATCTTCGACAAACACTCTATTAATCCATCACTCATGAATAACCAGATTCAAATTATATTATAACAATACCAAAACCATATTCGACTCTACACTGACGCGTCGAAAACGGATGAGGGAGTGGGAGCAGCAATCATTGGTTCTAAAATCTCCATTCAAATGAATCTTTAACAATTTAGCTCTGTTTCTACAGTTGAACTGTATGCCATATACCGTGCCATTGTATTCAACAACGCATTCATCTACAAAAACTATATTATTCTAACAGACTCCCTCAGCTCTCTGAGTATACTACAACAACTATATCTCACGAACCCCTCAGGTGCGCAAATCAAGAATCAACTCTATGGAGCAGAGATAAATGGTAAAAACATAAATTTCATATGGATCCCATCACACATAGGAATACGAGGTAATGAAGAAGTTGATGAACCAGCCACAGGAGCAGTAACCAGCGCAATTTCTGAAACTATAACCAAAACGATGACAGGAGACATGCAGAATTCAATTGAAGAGACCATGCTAGTCGCATGGCAAAACCGTTGGCAAGATTCAACATCAAAGCTAAGAGAAGTGAAAAGTTTCGTGAAACCATGGACCCTTTACCTAAACATCGAAAAGAACAAGTAATCCTGACTCGTTTACGGTTAGGCCACACACGCCTCACTCACGAGTATTACTTCAAAACAAGAATGAACCAATATGCGAAGCGTGCCACGTGATCTCATTGTGAAGCATATCCTTACTGATTTTCCGCTCTTTAACCAGCAGAGGAATCATCATGGAATATCATTACCTCTGAAGGATACACTAGGCGTAATTGTGCATTTGATTAATCATGGTGTTCTCTGAACTTTCCTCAAATAACAATCTGTCTGTTTAAAATATGTTTTTCCGTTAATCAGTTGTCGTCCTCATACGAACGACAACTCTCAGAAGTTGAGAAACTTGTGCGAGCTAAGGACTAACGAGGTCTTACCTTTTAACGTGTGATTCCTAACACGGTTGGAGAATCATCCCAGCTTCAACTAGATGAATTCTCTCGAGAAAATTATCTAGTCGAGGTTGAGATCGAACTCACGACCTTCCGATCGTGAGTCGGGCGCACTACCACTGCGCCAATTCCACAAGTAAACTATGATTACAAATGTAACCTGAACTGTGACGCAAATAATCAATTTGGTTGATGCGTTTTTTTTTTAATTAAAAAAATGTCTTGTGTTATTGTAGCTCTATATCTCAATAAATATTCTTTCAACTGTGTCGTGGTTTACACTGATCTATAGAGAATTTTGTACTCTATACTTTGATGCTATTGATTTTTTTTTCAAATTTGAATTTATTGCCTCTTCTCAGCTTATTATTATATAATTTCATAAAGTGACTTTCAGCAAATTCTCTATAAATTCGAATTGAACCAAAGCGCTGCCGAAGCAGCCTGAAAAACCAGGTATTTGGCAATGATAGTGTTCAACTTCGGTTTGTGGAATGTCTTCCCGGAGATTTTAGCTTAGAAAATGAGCCCCGAAGTGATCGACCTACAGTCATTCAGGACGAGGATTTGTAGGTCATAACGATAGTCAACAGGCAGTGAGTGACTGCGATTAGTTATGTCTTCCCAGATTTTGGAATATGCTCGACTCAATTCACTAATTTCCTTATGTCAAACTGGTTTCCAGACAAAAATGATTACATATAATTCTCTTATTCAGGTTCTAGATACAGTGATTGCTAATTTGGATGAAAGAAACATCAGTGTGTTAACACTTCTAGATTTTTCTAAAGCATTCGATACTATTAATCATAGTCTCTTCTATGCCATGTTCAGGCATACGCCGGTGATACACAATTATTAATTAGTTTTCCTAAAGAAGACCTGAATGATGCACAGAATTTGCTAAATGATGATTTTGAACTTATATTTAAAAAAGGACTTCTCATTAAATTCGTACAAGTCAAAAATATTAGTTTTCTCACCAAAAACTCAATACGATTTTATACATGCAAATTTGGCAGTTGCTATCAATGATGTACTATTAATGATCGTTGATTCGGCAAAAGCTTTGATTCAATAATAGACAACGATCTCCGTTTTAAATCTCATGTGAATAGCATTCTTAAAAAAACTTTCGAGTCCTGGAAGCTCTTTATAGCAACCGGTTTATTCCCAATTTAAATTTGCGCAAGACTCTATGTGAAACTCCTGTGCTCTCACAGTCTTGATAATGAATTTAAATATAAGATTCAAAAGGTTCAAAATTTTTGCGTGCGATTCATTGGCGAATAATGTCGGTATAACTACGTATCTGAATTAATTGAGAGAGTTAGACTGGCTCGAAATGGAAAATCATAGACGACTTCATCTATCCATGCATTTTTATAAAATGATGAGAAATGAAAATGATATTAATCTCATACACATTCTATCAATATAAGGGACAAGGGCTGAATCATGGTGCCAGATCATTCGACAGCTACTTTTCAAAAGAGCTTTGCCTATACTGCTAACAAACATTTCAATTCTATCCCTGCTCAGTACAGGGACTCAAATTTGAGAGCATATAAAAAGTTTATGAAAGAGTCCTTGCTGCACAGTAAATAATGCAGGCAAATATTGGTCGAACAAACATAGTAATGTCTTGTTTTTTAATGGGTAATTTTTTTCAATTTTGTAATTTATAGGGTCATATGGTGTTATCAACTCTAGATGAGCATCAGGAGGTTAGATGTAAAAGTAACCGAAAGCTACATCTCGCCTGGTGATGTTCAAGCAAATAAAAAAAGATTTTCCTTCATTATTTCTTCGAATTATGTAATAATTTGTATTTTCTACATAATAATGACAATAATATTATTATTAGAGCGCTATCCAGAAATTTTCATCCTGAAGGTACTTGCTTGGGCCCGCCCCAGCTTCCCAATTGTTTTTTTGTGAGACTCATTTCGAGCTTTCACTGAACTTGTGTGTAGTGAATTGAAGTTGATCAATTGTATTATAATTTATGTAAATAATGAGATTAATATGAGTTATGTTTCCATTATTTCATTAGGACCTTTAACAAACAACTTTCTCTTACTTCGATTCCAACTCCAATTAGCTGATTTTGAAATCACCAGATCTGACTGCACTTTCGGTAAACTCACCTCCGTAACATCTCTACATTAATTTCTAGCACAAAATTCAGAATGATATTATCGCTAGAAAAATTAACCATTTCAAAAATTAGCACTATAAACTCTTTTTAAAAACGACGAACATTCCTGAAAGACGTTGAAATAAGTCAACTTTATATTTCATTACGTATACAGAAAAGCGCATCTGTTTTTTATTCATAACAATGTATTAGCAATCAATCAGTTCTTTCAAGTCTTCAAAAATTTTCAAAATTTTCTTCGATATTTTTCCACCCAGAAGTTTACTGAAGTGAGGTAGATATTTCAAATCAAAAACATCCTAAGTATAGTTAGTATAGATAGCCTTTCTATAACATATATTTCCTTTATGCTATAGGAAAATTCTGGAGCAATGCTATTTCACTATAACTGAGAGAAATGTGTGTAAGTATATAATATTCGTGTAACTATCTCCATAAAATTCTTATTAATATAATTATTTCTCACTTTTTTGATTTTTAAAATTCGGACGTTGACAATGGCCTGAATAAAAATTCTATTCACATACCCTGATATTCAGTTGAAAGTTTCCGTGATGAAGTTCAAAGAGATTTTCAGTATTTCTTGCAAACGTAAATACGACCGAACCAAAAGAGCTAGATTCGATTGATTTTTTATATTGTTTAATAGAAATCGAAAGTTCGCAACTTCACCACAATTCAACCTAATCTGCAACAATTATTACTGTTTACGAGATCTTCATGCATACACTCGAACCTGAATAGCACTGTATACTGAAGGAGAAACGAAAAAATAAAAGATGTTACCCTAAAATTTAATTTTATTTTAAATTATTTCCACTTTCATAAATATAAATATTATGGCTCTCATGGAATGGCTGTTTTTTTTTAGATTTTTGGATCTTTCTAATTTCTTTGAATTTTTGACTTGGAGGTCCTCCAATCATTCCATATTCACAAAAATCCAAAGAAATTGAATGAAATGAAATGAAAATGGGCGAAATACATCGACTAATGTTGGTTTAGCATATTCAGTAGACATTTTTGGTTTGCATTAAAAGTTTTTTATATTGCAATTCAGTTGAGTGAATAATCAATTGTTGAAAATTCATAAATAGAGTAAGATCAAACAAGTGCAACCAATCAGTATCATGCAACTCTAAAAGCAATATTATGAAGAACTATAAAAATTTTTCCATATCAAAATATAAAAATATAATGAAACTTTTCTTGGAGAGCTCTAAAGATTTTTATTATTCACTTTATTTACATGCAGTGCGATATAAAAATATAATGAAGCCGAGTTGGTTCTCATCACGCCCGAAGTAATTATTTTAGAATGCTCGTGAGACATTATGTTCCATGAGTAAAAATGGACCACAAGAATTCGGAATTGTTGTGAATATGAACATCAATTTTCCAATATGTGAAACAAAGTTGATATGAAATATAAAGAAATATACTTAGAAATTTTATTTTGGAACAGGAACATTTTTCGCAATAAACTCTCAAGAACTAAACACTTTCTGGGATATCCAGAAAGCAGGAAGGAAGATCTTAGGAGTTCTTATTTCGTATGGAAAAAATATTCGTCATCAGAACATTTATCTTCTTCCATTATGACGTTGAAATAATAATCTGCTTCCGAAGATATCCAAGAAAAACCTAACTAGATAGTATAAAGTTGTTTAATCTGGTGAAGCTTTTCATCAGAAAGGATACTAACACAGAATTTGACGTTCAGAAACAAAAAATAAATTTTGGTTATCTCTCATTGAGATATAATACATAAATTCCTTTGAATTCAATAATCTCGATAAATTTGTTGTTGTTAATATTTGTTACAGATTTATAATCGATTTCATATTTCAGTCTCATTGTTATTTTTCGCGCCATTGTTCCATTTTAATTTCATCTAACAATAATTATTTCTTGAAATATTAATATATTTTCATAATCGAATCTGCTTGTTTTTTAAATTAATATCTGTACCATCTATCTCCCATTACAACTACATTCAATAATTTTTCACAAAATTCCATTCGAAACTCTCCACGTTGGAGATTTGATTGTAAAAGTTTGTTGCTTAATTTCACAGTAGTATTTTTCAAACATTCATGAATTTATTCCGCTCCTTTTATATGCGCCTTTTCTCGTTTTTTATTATCAGACGACGGAATCCTTCCCCCATTCATGCACTTTTGATTAAAATATTTTACTCTGTGCTAGTTGACACTCCAGAAAATTGTTTCAAGAATACTGCTCCTAATGTTGAGTATGAGCGTAGATGTTGTTTTCCTAAAACTGTAAATAACCCAAGCGACTTATCCACACAGGGACCGATTTTCTCCTCAATTTATAGCATGCCGAATGCATTAGATAAAATCGTTTTTGAACGATATATTCATGTCAAATTAACAGCTCTGTACTCGTGATTTTGGCGAAAGGGAAAATATTTGCTTACATCTGGCGAAGTTCTGGTAATATTAAAAAGCACACCTAATGACTGTTTTTAAAAGTTTCACAAATCCTGAAAATTTGGTGAGGCTATCTATGAACGGACCGAAACAACATTTGAAAACTGTTTGAAGGTGATTGACAATGTTTCGTGGTGAATTTCATCAGTTCGGACTTCCATTGTCTAAACATTTTATATAATATTAGACAATGGAAGTCCGAACTGATTAAAATCATTTGAAAAACTGTTTTCCCGTTATATCCGAACATTTTTCCCATGTTTTAATAATGTTCCCAGTATTTAAAATCAAAACCATTCGAACACATTATTTATGGTGATTTTATCCAACGAACCCCATAAGTTGAATCCAGCTATTGATTTATTTTGCTTTATCGACAGCAGACTTGTGTTGAAAGGAATTTATTTTGGAATGATTTTATGGTGGAAGTTAATCGTCCGCACTTGCTGGTGTGTTAAATGATGATTAGAAAAAGACGGAAATGATTTCGGTTATTGGTTTGTGAATACAGCAGTGTTTTCTTCGTCCCATTTCTGGTGAAAATATCATTTAATTTCGATGATAACGTTCTTTTCAATGAGTAAACAATGAGATTTACATGAGAGGGTACTTGAAAATACATAGTACGAGTATACTTATATGAAATAAAATATGTAGAATACATATTTTTGACTGAAATGAATTTAATTTTTTCCAAGAATGATAGGTTAGGGAACCAAATGAGGCAAGACTTGCCTTTTTTCTTCATCACCTAATGTATATCCGAGTAGGGAATCATGACGAAATGAATGTTCATGTAACATTGGGAAGTACTGGATTTTTGAAGGTCGACGTTTCTGAATTTGAAATAAAAATACTCAAATTATGTAATGTTATCAGCCAATAATTTTTTGGAAAAAAAAGCTAATAACTGATGAATAATTTGATTGAAACTCCATGGTAAAATTGCAATAAATATTTTACAAAATACAACACGTCTTTAAATATACTATAGTAGTATTGAAAATGTATTTGGTAAAGAGAGATAATGTTTGAAAAAAATTTTTTGGCCTTACTCTATCATTTTACAAATAAGTAGGAACTCAATGATTATAAACTAGGAATTTAAATATGAATTACAAACTAACACAATAACTAATACTAGAAATTCAATAGCTGACCTTCATTTGTACCAATGGTAATGATACGCATAGAAGGCCTAACTTAGTGGTAAAATTCAATTTCATCATGAAAAACGAATTTGGAACCTTTGGCGTGAAATTAATTTGTTGAAAACAATATAGTATGTAAAAAGTATTCTCAGGAAATCCTAAATCTAGTTCAAAGTTTTTTTCGGGTATCCTATACTTACTCGAAAGAGAATTGTTGAATTAGTCAATAACGAAACGAAAGGGCAATAAACTTTCCTCAGTGAACAATTTTTTTATGTTGAACAGTAGGTTGAACAAAGTCTGAATTGAATCAGGAGAAGTTGCTTAATCCAGCGCTCATTATGATGAGTTTTACGTAATTTACTAACTGAACAAATAAACTCATTATTACAATAATACAGTTTATTGTATGATCTTCACTATAAAGGGTTTTACAAAAATCGCGACACGTGATTCGCTATACAATAGCTTCCTTAAGCGTTAAAACTAAGTTACTTCTGAATTAAAAACTATTTTATACTTTAACATATTACCTACTTTCTACCTAAATCTACCTGAAACAATATGCCTGAGAAACATATACCTGGAAATGAACAGATTCGACAATGGTGAATCATTCAATTCCGTTTGATCGTTCATTAGATATTCAGAGTATTTAAATTTCCATACCCACAAAAAGGTTAAGAAACCTTCCTCCTAGAAATGGAGGGGCTTAAAATCTTGATCAAACTCGTGTTCTTCTGTGATCAGATGAGTGGCATGAGTGGAGTTTATTTTTTCATTCTGGAAACTATTTCTGTCTTCCTTTATGCGGGATTTGAACGTTCCTCCAGTTTGACCTATATAAAACATCGGGCATGGCTCACATGATAAATAATACACTCCCGATTTTTCTGAAACTGAACTTTTATCTTTGTTGTTCTTAATGTGCATGCCTAAGTTGTTGTTGGTTTTGAAAACAATATTTACACCTTTGTTGTGCAGGAAAGTTGAAATATACGTAGTGGGTTGGCCTAAGTAGGTTAAGGTTCTATAACATTCATACTCCTCTCTCCGAATTGGGTAAACTTCCTTCAAAGCTTGGCTGTTCAACTTTTTTGATAATAGAGAATGTATTAGACTGCTATCGTGTTTATTGTTGACGGCTATTTGTTTTATTATGTTCAGTTCTTTACTGAAATTCGGATCTGAAAGAGGAATATTTATCAGTCTGTGGATCATACTGTTGAATGCTGCTACTTTGTGCTGATGTGGATGTGTGGACGAATTATAAATGATGATATCTGTATGTGGTGGTTTACGATAAATTGAAAAATCGTGTTTTCTGTTAACTTTTGTTATTGTCAAGTCCGAAAAATTTATAGAGTTATCCTTTTCCATCTCCATGGTGAATGTGATGGAAGAGTGGAGAGAGTTGATGAAATTCAAGAACTTAATCAACTGTCTGTTCGTTCCTGTGAGACATAATAGGATATCATCTACATATCTATACCAATACAAGAAACTTCTAACCAGTGGGTTACTGTGTATTTTTTGCTCCAATTCGTCCATGAAAATTTCTGACAGGTTGGGACTAAGTGGCTTTCCGACTATGAGACCTTTGCTAGACGAGTGGAAAGTTTCATTGAATTGGAAGTAATTCTGTGACAAACAAACCGTAAGTAAGTGTAATATTTTCTGTTTCACTACAGGATTGATAGACCTTTCGTCCAATAGATTTTCTATAAAAGTAATCGTTTCATTCGGAGGAATACTGGGAAACAGATTCTTTACATCGAATGAGATCAATTTGGCATTATCCGGGAGTGTAATATCTTCAATTTCACTGATCAAATGTTATGAATTCTCCAAACCGAATTTTGATTTGAAATTGGTGTGTTTCTGAATGTCTATCCATCCTGTAGTGAAACAGGAAATATTACACTTACTTACGGTTTTTTTGTCACAGAATTACTTCCAAATCGATGAAACTTTTTACTCATCTAGCGAAGGTCTCATAATGGGAAACCCACTTAATTCCATCCTGGTAAAAGTTGCCATGGACGAATTGGAGCGAAAAATACACAATAACCCACTGGTGAGAAGTTTCTTGCATTGGTATAGATATGTAGATGATATCTTAGTATGTCTCACAGGAACGAACAGACAGTTGATTAAGTTCTTGAATTTCATCAACTCTCTCTACCCTTCCATCACATTCTCCATGGAGATGGAAAAGGGTACCTCTATAAATTTCTTGGACTTGACAATAACGGAAGTTAACAATTTATCGTGAACTAGCACATACAGATATCATCATTTATGATTCGTCCACCCACCCATATCAGCACAAAGTAGCAGCATTCAACAGTATGATCCACAGACTGATAAATATTCCTCTGTCAGTTGCGAATTTCAATAAAGAACTGAACATAATAAAACAAATAGCCGTCAACAATGAATACGATAGCAGTCTAATACGTTCTCTATTATCAAAAAAGTTATACAGCCAAGCTTTGAAGGAAGTTTACCCCATTCGGAAAGAGGAGGATGGAAGTTATAGAACCTTAACCTACTTAGGCCAACCCACTATGAATATTTCAAATTTCCTGCCCAACAAAGGTGTAAATATTGCTTTCAAGACCAACAACTTAGGCATGCACATTAAGAAGAACAAAGAAAGAAGTTCAGTTTCAGAAAAATCGGGAGTGTAAAAATCATCATGTGGGTCATGTCCGATGTTTTATATAGGTCAAACTGGAAGAACGTTCAAAGCCCGCATAAAGGTATACAGAAATAGTTGCCAGAATGGAAAAATAAACTCCACATATGCCACTCATTTCATCACAGAAGGACACGAGTTCAATCAGGAATTCAAGCCCGCCCATTTCCAGAAGAAAGGTTTAAAACTTAACCTGTTCGAGAGTATGGAAATAAATTCAAAAACTCTGAATATCTTATGAACGATCAAACGGAATTGAATAATTCACCATTATTGAATATGTTCATTTCCAGGTAGATGTTTTTCAGATAAATTGTTTCAGGTAGATTAAGGTAATATAAAGTATAAAATAGTTTGTAATTCAGAAGTAACTTAGTTTTAACGCTTGAGGAAGCTATTGTATAGCGAAACACGTTTCGCGGTTTTTGTAAAACCCTTTATAGTGAAAATCATACAATGAACTGTATTATTGTATTAATGAGCTTGAAATGAAAAAATGAGATCATTTGAATGTAGGGGCTTATAAATGAAGACCACATTATGTTGGAAAATAACGACAATTTTTAAATTTCAGGCGTTTGAAGAGTTCGATTGTCAAAAGTGTTTTCATTATATTGGTATACATCCCACTGAAGTATGATAAAAGATTCAGCTGTATTCATTGTCTACTTTGTATGTGACAGGTTAGACTTCTAAAATGAAATGAAGTGTAACAAGGTGTGTGGATGCTAACAAATGCCTCTGGTGAGTCTAATGTGAGTAAAACAAAAGTTTAGAAGTAGTATCAGCGTCTTCAAGATGGCCTGAAGACGTTGAAGGTGACGAACACCCGGTCCTCCAGCACATCAACAACCGATAAAATCATGGAAAAAGTGAAAGAAATGAATGGTTATGAACGGTCACTAAATTTCAATCAGAAAATTCACTGATGATGTTGGCATATCGATTGGCACATGTTATGAATTTTTTTCAAATGTTTTGGTTATGAAACGCGTGGCAGTAAAATGAGTACCCAAAAAAGAGGCGAAAGGAAGTTGCTTGGGGGTTACTAAATGGAGTCAACGACGCTGCAGAATTACTGAAACGAACAGGTGACGAACCATAGATTTATGAATATGACGTCGAAACTAAAGCCCAATCGTCCCAGTGGGAGCATTCGTGCTCGCCAAGACCGAAAAGCTTCGACAAGTGAGGTTATGCTCACTGTTTTTTTTTGATAGTGCATCAATAATTTTTGCAACGAGGTCAACCTGCAAGTTTAACTCCGTCTGCGTGAAGCACTCCGCAACAAACATCCGGATTTTGGACCATGATAATGCACCTGCTAACACTTCATTGCTTGTTAATGAATTTGTGGCCGAAAGAAATACTAAAAAACAATGCCCCAGCCTTCATATTATTCAGACATTGCTCCGTTTGATTATTCCTATTTTGATGAAGAGAACCTTAAAGTACCGTCATTTTGAAAGTTCTTATTAGAAATAATTTTTCGACTGAATTTCAATGGTGTGGACGAGTTAGAATTTCAATTGTAAAAAATTGTGAGCCGTCACGGGATTCCTGTCAGATGTGAAACGTCAATAATAATATTATGTGACCCCTGTGATGATTGTTTATTCATTAATTATTTCTGTAAATTCTTTTTTTTTCAAGAAGTAGATCATTTATGCATTTTGTAGAAGTCTCCTTCTTTCTGCTTCACGATGCTTCAATTCATCGATGTTCTGCTCCCTGTATCCCTGTTGAGGTTTTTTTGAAGAGCATTAACTTCTCTACCTTGCTCATTTCTTTGAATGGGTGATGGTTGTATTTTTTCCAAACCAGATGAACTTTGAGAAATAGCAGTTATCATTTTTTCATTATTCAATTCTATTCTATTTCGGTTTGAAGAGGTAGATGATCCGGCAATATTTTGTGAATATTGTATATGTTTTCGTCTTTCCGATTCACGCTGTTTCGATTTGTCTCTGTTCTACTCCCTGTATCGTTTTTGAGGTTCTTTTTTCATCAGTATTTACTCTTAAAAGAATATAAAAGTGTTACGAAAACTAAAATAAAAATTAGTGTATGCTGATACTATTAGAATAATACAATCTTACATAAAATTATCATTATGTCTTGTGTTTAACTGATTTTGGTGATGTCCAGTTTCAATAATATTTTATGACCCCTGTGATGATTGTTGAGTACTGAAATATTTATAAAAAATATGTAATGGAAATATAGATGAAAAAATTTCAATGTGGCTTCAATATACTAGTACACTCAGGAATCTTAGCTAGTTGTTGCAATATATTACTGAAGATCTTGAATTATAAATATCAATATTATATAACGGAGGTTATATAACGTTTAATCTCAAACATGTCCAACTTCACGATAGAGCTGTCAGTTGCCAGATTGCAACACTAGTGTTGCCAAATCCCGAAACATGAAAGGCAACCAATAAATGTTTCAATAAAATAAATTCCATCATCATTAGAATATAAACAGATATTTTGCTGTTTCTGTTAAAAACCAATGAGAAAAACATTCGTACGCTACTCTCTATCAGCTGATTTTGAAATACAATTGTGTCAGTCTTCATGAAATTTATTTTCCGTAAGAGTGAAATTAAAATTAATTAATAATTAATTCAAAAATATTATATACTATGAAAATTATGTAAATTTTAATCTACCAAGAGAGTAGATTTTACATTTACTGTCCCTTAAGACAGACCAAATATACGCGGGCCTAATGCACAGATAAATGTACACTTTAATTATAAAATATGAAAATATAATTAACTAACTGATGACTTGATAATGTGTCGTAGTGTGATTTTGCTTTCTTTCCAGGAAGCTGCTCACTTCCACTTTTTAAATTATCACTGTCAGTTATATTTTATTTTTGATTATTGGAATTATTTATTTAGTAAAACACAGCTTATGTATGTTATGTGGTAATATAACATGTACACTGTAGTAAATTCTACTGTATACACTCTAGGTATCCGAGCTTAGTGTGGCGAGAGTGATAGCGTAACGTAAAACCAGTGGGAAGATAATTGCACAGTCGATTGCGCATGGCGACCAGTCGCCACGGCATGCGTCGCCACGGCATGTGTCGCCACGGCATGTGTCGCCACGGCATATGTCGCCGCGCCAGCAATCGGTTTTACGTGCGGCTATAAATGTTTCACATCAAAATTACTCTCTCTGTACATATTCAAAACTATAACTTCTTCTGTAGAATGCAAGATTGAAAAAGAGAATACTAACAATGTTTGGCGCACAAACAACAATAATGAGAAGCCACTTCAACCCACAATTAGGAAATTTACATAATGGTTTTCCATAACGAGACGATGACTGTTCGAGGATTGTAATAAATAATGAGTCAATGGCGATCACGTCAGTTGTTAAAGCGACTATACAGAAAAGCACCCACAAAAGGATGCTTGTCTTCTTTCTGAAATTGAACAATGTTTATTGACATATTCTGTGGTAGACATAGTTTTCATCTAAATTCTTCTTTTGATGATCCGTTCACTGTGAATGTAATTTTTCAAATTACAACTATATTTTCATTGTGGAAATGAAAAATCGTTCCAATATGAAAGTAAAATCATCTCTAGCGCAAATCGTATTTCAATACAATACCCCTCCGAGTAAATGGTCTTCTATCCAAGTATTAAGTCTCCTGAACACAGATAGTCTTTTATTTCATTTTCATTATGGAAATCCCCATTTCCTTTCTTATCCACGAATAACTTTGTTATGACTCAGGTTGTCTACAATGTTTACTTCAAAAACGAAATGAATGAATTGAATTATTTTTACTAAAAGCTAGGTCCTAAACTACGAGGCACGGCATACCACCTACATAGTTGTGATAAACATGATGTCTTATTCATTCCTTTACCGCCACCTTCTTATATGCTCATTGATAAATTTGGCTCAGTTTATTTTTAATTCACATGCGTTCAAAATGTTTTCATTACCCTCTAAAAATAACTTACATTCGCAATTTCCGGTTTGATAGCCGACATATTTTTGAATTAGTCCGACAACAGATTTCATGTCTTCATCGTTGAATCGATTTAAATGAAATTCGTTTTAGGAAATAAATATTTGGAAAAGTCCAATATCGCAGTTTCACTATACTAACTTCTCTCGCCAAGGTGACAAGCACATTCTATTATATTATAATCTATCATTATTTTGTCAAAACTGATTTCATGTTGTGGTGAACATGTCTGGGTTTTGGTACACTATTTGTTGAATGAGGTAACTCCTGCTAACATTCTGTATACGTTTTTACATCCACTACATCTTACGATTTGATTTCCACAAACTTCATTTGAAAATATATCACGACATGACCCAACCCTAGATTTAGTCTGTTGATTGAGAACTAGATTTATTAAAAGACAGCACAAAATGTGCTGTCTTTTAATGTGCCAAAAATGTGCCATATCATATGTAGCATATTCCTTGACAGACGTTCTTCGTGGAGGAATCAAGAACCTCACAAAAATATTAGAAAACATAAATAATACGCATATATTCTTTCAGTAGGTAACACGTGTGTGTCGAATAGCTCTGTGGAAATAGATCGTAGAGTTTGTTAATTTCCTTACCGGTTATGACATATACCAGCGCAGATTACGAATTCACACTTCATTACGCCTTCATTTTAAAAGAAGTCATTCGGGAGGCGGTCGTAGAATTTGATCAAGATATGCTGCTGAAAACAAAACTTATATATCAAAGTTTATTGAAAAAAAAATACATTAAACCGCCAAGGAAATTGAAGTTTCCGAACATTAAATGGAATACGGTATGGAAAGTAATCGAAAATTTTAGAATTCCGTCAAAGTGGAGATCTGCAGTTTACAAAGCGATAAATGAAATATACTCAGTAGGTTCTAAAACATTATGTCATGGCCTAAGCGCGACTCCAATTTGTTTTCGAAATGTGACGATACTGATACCATACCAGACCGTATTAAAAACTGTTTAATTTTGAAGGATTCATGGAAATGGTGCAATGATCATAAAAAAATTCTCGTGTAATGATAGTGCTGATTCAAGAGAGATATTTCAAACTCTCTTCAACAGGAAAAAAATACAAATGTTTGGCTATGGATGTACAGTGCATTACTATACAGAGCGTTCCAACGAAAACTTGAACTCCTCTGTAAGTCAGAAACGGTTGAGTAATCGAAAATTTCAAAGAACACGCCAATTTTCATTTCTAGGGAGACTAATTCTGATAAGGAAATTGACCCGCCTGTGATCACCAACTACCCCCCTATTTTTTCAATGGTATGGGGTTCTAGTGATACATCGTTTGAAAGGTCTTTTGTCCCTCTATTACGTCTGTAATCTTTTTCGAAATTGGTTCATTCGTGATTGAGAAATTAAATGTTGAACGCTTTATTTAAGAAAAAACAGAAAATTCGCTGTCGCTCATTTTGTTGAGGAAATCAACAAAATTAATATCAATGGCAACACAATCAACGGATAAAGAGTTCAAAATGACCTCCATCTAGTTCCATGCAATAATACAGTCTACTTTCGAAAGCGTTCCTTACATTATTGAAGACGTCCGGAGCAAGAAATCGGCATTCCCGAACAATTCTCTGAAGCAAGTCTTCTACATTTGTAGAATCTATTAAATTAGTAGTATACGTTTTGAAATGGACAACACTATTAGTTTTTTCTACATTGGTAGTTTTTGTTGAATCCAGTTGTCGCAGAACAAAAACTAGACAGTTGAGAACTGTCACTTCTTGTTGCAACCTATTATCGAAATAACGAATGTACTGGAGTTGCTGCAATAATTTATAATACAAATCATCCAGACCACAACGTGAGCCAATACATTAAACAGTTAATGGATAAGTTTCGAACTTCAGGTTCTGTTCACAACAGAAACCATGAATTATCCCATCCTGTCAGAAATGACAGAGATGAAGTTACAGTTTTAGGACATGTATGTCTATTAGACAAGTAGCTAGAGTGTCTGATGTATCAGCTACTAGTGTTTGTCGGATTCTGAAAGCCTATAAATTCCATCCTTTCAAAATAAGGCTAGTT
>WOGR01001022.1:0-21550 GCA_015342045.1 Leptinotarsa lineolata
CTAAAACAAATATTGTGGAGATAGGTAGGATGCCTTGCAATGGTTTCCGTCATGATTTCGCAGAATTCTGTTCTTCAATCAGGGTCATCTTCAGTTAATTGGTGTACCTACCATTTCAATTTTGTATGGATAATACCTATTCCTCTTCAAAAGTCTCACACAGTAGGAGGAGACACCCCACAAACATTCGCGACGGAATAAGAAGACTGTCTAGGATTTACTACCATCTCACCAATTATTTGCACTAGCTGTTCCTTCGCGGATGGACGGATGACCTGGAGGCTTGTTGTTATGTACACTACCGGTAGCTGTGAATTTGGATACAAGTTCCCTCAAATATTTTCTAAAGATAGGATGCTTCGGAAAACTTTCATTGAAAATCCTTTCGGTCTCGTGAAAGTTACGCGTCGCACCGTAAATATAAATTGCTTCAATTGTTTTTTCCAATGGACGAGAATTGACCTTTTTAGAGATTGTTGACGTGTTACCTTTCTACTAATAAAACCAAACACTAAATAAGAATATTCTAACTGAACAATGATGTTCATTGTCATACTGTCATTTTTTGTCGATTTTATAAACAAAAAATAACTCAACAAACCTTATCGGGTTGTTGGAACTGCCATATGGCAGATAAAAAGGAATGTTTCCGAAAATATCGGTATTAATGTGTTTGTCTTCAGCAAATTATTAAATGTTCTGCCATTTTGTAGTAGGTAAGATATTGACTTCATAATCTAGGGTTGTGAAGTATTCGTCAGGAGCTTCAAAATGATGTGTCATAAAACCCCCTTTCCATTTATTTTTTTTTCCAGATGGCGCCCAGTCGCCATCGTGAAAGTTTCATCTGTCAATTTTACTTCAAAATAAAGTATTCATTCATTAATGTTATTGTCCCAAATTCCAATGTTTTGAGTTGACACGTTCAAAAAATAAAAGGGGGGGGACATTGAAGTAATGCACTGTATATACATATAGGCAGAAAAGTTCCGTGTTATTTAGATGGACTCATTTCAAGTTTCATGACATTACACCTATTACTCAATAGTCTTGAAGTGACAGTCGACTGGGAAGATAGGTTAGACATTCGTAAAAAATGGAAAAATCACAATTTCACGTGCTCATCAAGCATTGCTTTTTGATGGAATAGAATCGGTCCAATCGGCAGTCTGCTGAGTATCTGGAAGCGGGTAGCAGCCATCCGAAACGCTATAAGACTCAGCAGTCAACCGGCAAGGTTTTCGGATGCACAGTGAGTAATCTTCGTTAATTACTTGAAAAAGGAAAAGATTATCAGTGTTGACTATTGTGTTGCTTTATTCGACCATCTCGACCAAGAAATCGAAGAAAAAAGTGCTGTTCCATCACGATAACGCACTGGTTCACTCATCCATGAAAGCGATGGTCAAATTGGCCGAGTTAGGCTGCAAATTGGTTCATCACCCACTGTATTCGCTAGATACTGAGGTCATCGCCGAGATGGAGGCTTGTGTTGCAGACCTTGAGAAATGATAATATTCGAAAGGAATCGAAATGTTGAAATAACCACGTTTTTTATAAAAAAACTTGATTTTTTCGCTGATAAGCTATAGTGTCGTAACTTGGAATGTTCCTTTTATTTGTTGCTATGGTATTTTGTTAAAGTCGACTACACTTTTCTAGATTATTAACAGAAATACCACTACTTTGCATTATGTACAACTTTACACCAATCAGAGTATTTTCAGACATGATTTCAATTGATTGAATTCAGTTATTGCGCCGATGCACTTTTTTCTGCGAATCTAACTTGTTTGATATCTTGAGTCAAGTTGAGCGATCAACTTTTCAATCTTCATTAATTATATTTCCGGTTGATTTTTTTGAAGAGCACAACAAAAGCACTACAGGAAAATCCTTAAGACGAAAGTAGTGATTCAAGTTGGATTTGAATCGCTGGAGATTAAATTCATTTGTAAAAACATTAGGAAGTTGATTCCTCATAAACGAAGTTCTCCAAATGAAAGAGTTCTTGAACAGTGAAGTTCGAGGTGTACTGAGCTGAACCTCAAAACGATGAGTTAAGTTCGTCATGTATTTCTGATACGAGCCGTTCTTGGTGGAACTTGAACACCTCCCGTGAAAATATCTATAGCAGATAGACAAATCTCAAACCTTTCTTCGATGTTCTAAACTAACAGGGTGGTTAGTGTCTCCAATCAGGCGGATGGCTCTTTGGTGGATGGAATCCAGCAGCTTCAGTGTATGATTAGGGGCGGAGCTCAATACATGAGAACAATACCCCAAAGAAGGTCTGATCTGAGCTTTATAAGCCATCAAAAGTTGCTGGGGTGTGTACAGTTTTCTGGTTCGGAACAGTGTTCCAAGCTTTTGAGAAGCAGCCTTTGCAATTCCAGCGACATGATTGTGCCAAGACATATTGGTGTCCATTTCAACCCCCAGAAAACTTATCGAAGCAGAAAGCGGAATAGTCTGTCCTGACATTATTATATCTGGTTCAAACACATTTATCTTTTTGAAGAAAACTGATGCCTGGGTTTCTGTGGCATTGAATTGAACTTGTTTATTTTCACCCCAATCCTCAATATCCTTGAGGATTGTTATCCAGGCTTGAGGCTGTTGGTGACGTAAACGAACTACAGACATTTTAACCGCTTGTGGATGATTATCTTGGACCACATAACTTCGAAGTTAGAAGTCTGTTTTCAGGCTTTCCTGTTAACGATATACAAGATCTGATCTGACAAGTTTTTTTCTAAAAAGGCATGGAAGTGCAGCTCGTATCTGTAAAACAGTCAACTATCTTCTTCGCATCGAAAGTTATTCCGCTCCTCAGAAGGTTCTGATGATTTATTGAGGTTCAGATTCCATCAGCTCTGAAATACTGCTCAGATATATTTATTCCAATATAGGTAATGAAGACAGACTATGTAAAAAAACGTATTTTCTATCTGAATCATGGGATGGGAGCTGGAATTTACTGCAATTTGAGGCTTCAACGAAATGAGTTATTTCCAAAGAGAGCCACGGGGGCACTGATGAACCCAAAAGTGACATCGAGACTGGTCTGGGAATGGCGTTAAGAACTGAGGAATCTGGCGAAGAGGAACATATCGACTATATACTAGGTGCCAGGACATTCAGGCTTCGGATGCCAAGAAAAAGCTGCTCCGGATATAGATCTTAAACCAGCTGGGGGTAGCAAACTGTTTGGTATGGAAGTAGATTGGGAAGTGTGCCTATAAGAAACATAATGAGTACTGGGAAAACCCCAATAAAGGTACTGTTCGAGACGAAAACTGAAGAAATGCTTGAACAAATCAGAGATCGGCTCGGAACAATCACAGGACTACTCAGTGAATACAGTTCTTTGAGAGGATATCTGAACAAAATAGGGCTGTGTAACGGCAATGCAACAAAGGGACAGAGACAGTTCGACATATTTTTTGCAAATATGAGGCACTGGATCACAGGAGGCAAACAGCTTATGGACGACCTATATTATGTCCAGAATAATTTGACACACAGCCAGCAATATACCTGTACAAACGGGTAGATAGGGCAAGATTTCTGAAATGTTGTCATGAAAAAGATAGAAGAAAAACGCAGTGAGCATTTGAGGCTGCAGTGTATTTCGGATATTTGTTTTGAACAGTTTTGAGTTGAATTATTTCTATACGAGTGTATACATAATAAAAAAAAATAGTGGTTAACATGAATATCAGTCAAACTTTGGGATAATAACGTAATCTAAAAAATATTTGACAGATAGACGTCAAACGTTGCGTATGCGTTTTAAATTTTTTGAGACCAGTTTATTCGACTGCGACCTACATTTACAGGGTGTTTCCTAACTACGGTACGAAACTTTAAAGGGTGATTCGTTAGGTCGTTTTAAAAAAAAAGTTCTCATGAACATATGTTCGCAGGCGGTTATTAGGCCCTAACTAGATTGAAATCATTAGGTCCAGTGGAGCCTCAAGGGGTACCATAGCCATCAATATTGGTCAAAAAAAAGTAGGCCACTGACTTCTTGTAGTTTTTAAATTTTTATAGATTATTCAACTGAAAATACAACTTTTTCGTCGATTGTGTTTTCTTCATATCTAGTTTCGTTTTTGAGAAAAAAAACTTGAAGCCAGTTTGCATATCATGAACCCCTGCGTTGGAGACCAGCTGACAGTGATAGTGTTGTCATATCAGTGAAATTCAGAGTTGTCAATTAGCACTGATTCCATCATGAATAATTCTACTAACGTTTTTACCACCGTTTTTTTAAACTTCAACGCTATGTATCTCAGAAATGAAGCAACACCGGACATATGTAGGAATTTTTTTAAACGACCTAACAAATCACCCTCTGAAGTTTTGTACCGTAGTTAGGGAAACACCCTTTATATTTGGCTTCAATTTGTAAACAGAGGCTCTTATGACCCATTGGTCATATTGACAACAAACAGTATGGTCTTCGTACCCAAACAAGCTTTTAAACATCTCAACTCCATACAAATCAAAAAAATTCATCCCATTGCTCAAACGTTTCAATTTTGGAACATTGTAGGTACAGAACCAAACGTAATTGATAACCTTAAACAACAGTGGATGTAGTTAGAGGAATTTTATTAAAAATATTTATGAAGGTATTAAAAGGATTTCATGAATGAACATAACTACTTTTGAGTATAAACAATTTTTTTCTTAAAAAACTACACCATCGTTAATTTAATTTTGTGTGTTATGACTCATCAAGGATTTTAACTTTGCAGTAGTATTAAATTGTAATAGGTAATTATTACTCGCAAATTGAGAATTTAAATACGTATTGCGTTATTAACTTTGCCAAAGTATCATAGATTTAAAATAAATTATTGAAGTGGTCATTAATTTAAGACCGGAACTCATTCTGTTTTATCTTCTTCGATGCAACCTATTTTATCATCGGTTTTCTTGGCTCGCAAGTGCAGACAATAACAATTTAGTTCATGAAAGGCAAAAACTCGTAACGGCACTCGTTCTTCTCTCTTTTCCGAGACGTAACCTCCAGTCTCCAGAAGAAAAAGCAGGCCATACGACATATGTAATGCACACATTCGTTTTTTTTTTATTTGAGAATCTCGAACTCGAATGCCTTTGCAAGCTGCAAGCGTAAATAATGTCTTTCCGAGGTAAGGAAAGAAAGTCACCCGCCAATGTTTCTTCTCTTTGAAAGGCCAAAGTGGGAGATTATCGCTGGGATCGGGGATGGACTGGCCCGGTGCGTTCTATGAATAAAATCTGTCTACCCCCATAAAAATGATTTTATTCCGATAATCTGTTTATGAACATCAACGACAGTTGTCAAACAGTGAAGTATCTAATACCTTTTTCTCAGGGTTGGATAGTTAAATAAACATTAGAAATGTAACTTATTGCTACGAAAAATTTTTCGACTTGAATATTAATTTATATAAAAGCAGTCATTAGACATGTTATATTCTGGGCGAATGTCAAAATAATTGGATTTTACGTGTCCAAAACAAAAACTCTGTTTTGGCGGTCTGTCCTTCAATTTTTTCATCATTTCATTACTTTTACAGAAAACAACATAATTTTCATTTAATGACTTAAACCTTTCTGATAATGCTAATAGGTAATAGATTGAAAAGCGATATCATTTAGAGCACTATTTCAAAGAAGTGTTATTTTGGTTGAATAGAATTTTTTGTTGTTTGAGTATTTGAAATTGGTGAAAGTGCGGTGTGTCATTTCAGGACTTTTCATTACCAGAAGTGAGTTCCTGAAATAGTCTATTTTTTAACAGATTCGACTTTTGAGTGGCCCTATCTCTGAAAATATTCAAGATCATAAAGTTTTAGCTTCAGATTCATGATCATTGGACAAAAATACGTAGTTTATTAGGGACCGCAGGTCGAGGCCAAAAATTCACTCGAATGTGCCATGAAAACACGAGTTCTATACATGAAATATGAACAATATTTTTTGTACAACTGTGAATTCACATTCACAGTTGTACTCACTAAATAATACTTTTCTTTTCAATACATTTTATCCTTAATGTTGTCAATAATGCCGCGTGTTTGACTGTGTTTGCTCGTAGTTGCTTCACGTTCAAGTTATTTTCAAGAAGATGGATGTTGATTATAGTAGTGGTAGTGATACCCCATTACATATATCTGAGAAAGCAAATGCCATAGTATCTGTCACCGGCCAAATCCAAGTTAGTATGTGAGGAAACATATGAACAATTTTGTGACTTGGTGCGACAAAAAACATGTAAAAAAGGTTTCTAAAAATGTGCTTATATGCTATTTTGAGAAAAAATAAAAAATTATAAAACCACGTTATGGAGTGTCTATTCAATGTTGAAAAGTACATTGAATGTTAAGTAAAATATTGATATAAGGAAGTTTTCAAAATTGGTCTTGCTCATTAAGAACGAAAGCGTCGAATACCGAGAAAATAAATCTAATCTATCAAGGGATGATATCAATAAATTTATTCAAGATGCTGATAACGAAACAAATTTACTTTATAAGGTACAGATAATAAAAATTTTGTCCTAATTTTGGGTTTCAGCGAGGCTTGTCGCCTTGAAGAATTATCACATATAACTATTGATACCATTGGGTATGAATATTGATTGTTAAAATATCTGATACGAAGACCTTTTGCGCAAGAACGTTTACTGTTTCAAAATTCTGATTATATTGAGATATACCGCAACTATAGAGCACTACGGCCGCCTCATACAAAAAGTAACAGATTTTTTTTGTAATATTCGAGAGAAAAATGTATTAACCAACATGTTGGGATAAATAAAATAGGGTAAAATCCCATATGATTGCAAAATGGCTTGGAAAAGACATGTATAAGAGCAATACAGGACACTGTTTCAGGGGAAGCTCTGTAACTCTTCTGGCCAATGCAGGGGGCAACATTACATCCGTTAAACGTCACGGTTGGAAATCTGACAAAATATTCTAACAAAATATTGAATTGTCCATCTTCTTCTAAACGAATTAAAATATCTGATAAAATGATGGGATCAACTCTCCAAAAAATATCTAACATTTCTGATCAGCAGCAACATAAAACATCTTCGGGAATTTCTGTTGGAAGTAATTGTTCAAACTCTACTATCAATTATTATTCCAGTAAATGAAATTGTTTAATGATGAATAATCAATTAATAATGACTCAGTTCATCCTAAAATCGAAGTCAGTCACATGCTTTCATACCGTAAAAATGTCTGTTCAGTGTTCGCAGACACGGTACGCCCCTGTCCTTGATTGAACGTTATTCTACCTCGTCGTTCAGTGAAGTCCCCCACCACTGTTCGAACGCCGTTCGCTGATAGCACAATTTGAAATAACGAGTGAGCCTTGCAAGGTGGTCGTCCGTACGACGTGCGTTTGTCGTTTGTTTTCTTCAGTCTACTGACGTTTATTGTTTATGTGCGTGTTTTTTAATCAACAAAAATCACGTAAATCCTATGCGTCGATATGTTCGTATTAAAGTGAGGTTTATTAGAGAGTACACCGGTGATTTTGATGCTGACGACGATGTCTTCTAGTGAAATGCAGTGAGTTAACAACGTGTCTGAAAGATCTCTCTCTATGCCTACGTTGATATTCTGCTATATCCAACCTACTTTCGAAATTTATTCTGATTTGGTTTATTTACTATTCAGTTTGATTGTAATTGAATATTGTGGCATTCATTCTGTTTCGCTCTATATCTTGTACAATTATCGCATCAGTTGTTATAAAATATCAAGAGGAACATTTAATAAGTTACTCAGGTGACAATCTCAATGAGAAACAGTTAAAAATGCTGTTGTTCAGTAACTTGCCCTAATCTGTGACATAGATCTTTTGAATAGTATCCAGATACGCATTTATTACAGATAATTGCTTCATCTAACCAAAATCTTATGAAAGAAATACAAAAGGAATTTTGATGAAAATAAACGTCTCGTCCCGTGAATAAAAGTGTTTAAAAGTATTCAAGAAATAGATTTTCTAATTTAATCATTTACTGGATCACTTACCACATAGAAGCATATTTTTAACTGTAGATTGAACTTTATTTTTTCATATAACGTGTATCGTTTTTTCAGATAGGTTTATCAAATAAATATCGAAAGATAGGAACTCAACATGGAATTACCCAATAGGTCCAACTATTGCAACCCTCGAGCATTTTGCCGCAAATGTTATGTCACAAGTTTGCCTTTGGAAAATGTTAAAAGAATGTGAAAAATATCAAAGAGGTTTTTGTCAAATTATATTTCTCAATATACATGAACAAATACTTAGCTTTTATATTTTGAAATAAATACCTATGAAAGATAAAATATACAAAAAATAACTAGTTTCTATATTTAAAAATAGAAGTAATATACCTACAAGAATTACATAAAATATAATAGTAAAACATATAATAAAATATGTGAAACATTCTGTTGTACGTCTGTCTCAGTCTCATATTCGGGAGAAGTGCCATTTAACTGTATTATCATCATTATTAGTTCAATGTTCAATGGTTTCATCAATAATGTAGTCCAATTCCCACATTTCTCTTCCTTAACCACATGATGAACATATTTTCACCAGAATTATTCAGGGTATTGCTTTAACGCTTCTTCAAATATTCAGCTTAAACGTTGTAATATCATCGATTACATATTTCTCAATCTTATGTCTGTGTCGAGGTTTATTTATTTATGTTTTTTGAACAAAGACATTTCAATTTGCCATTTTTGCGCTATCTTGTTGATAATTTCACCTTCAACAAGAATGATGCTTGCATTATCCATTTCAATGACAATCTCTAGGAATTGAAAATCATATTTGCAAGAACCATTCTTCAAAGACATCAAACGTGATGTCTTCGTGGTACTCTCTACTTCGCTTAGAAACAAAGATTGAGAGGTTTCTTCAACTAATCTTTCAGAACTCCCTTATATGCGTTAATATAAGGAGAGACCCTTTTCCCGAGGGTGCAGTAAAACCCTTCATGATGTGCCTATTGCCTACCCTGGATATTTGCCTCTTACCAGCATTTAAAGGTTCTTCATTCAACCAATGATAATATATTATTTTCTTTTCTTTCCTGACTTTTCGGATACGCCATAAATATGTTCTCCTTCAAAGATGGCAGGAAAAACGGAATGAGCCTATGTGAAAATATGTTTGCTCCTCATTAGAGATAAACATCCCCGTAAATATCAAGAATTTATCCATTAATAGTATGTCAAGATATTGGCCGATGTTTGATGAGAATACATAAAGTATTCTAGTAACAATTTTATTGTCAAATTTAAACAAAAGCGCAACACGGTTTTAGTGTTGCTGTTTAGTGAAAATCTCACAAGCAAATGGCTGCTGATCCATCAATAGTGATAGCAAATTTTTGAAGGTAAGTTTACCTAAGTTTCAAACAATATCTACTTTGTTATATGACAAATCAGCACTCAATCACGAGATTGATGCAATATGTTAGGCTCAACAGTGAATTGCAAGTTCACCCTGGATATGTCTTGAGTATTTGCAAGGGTGTGGCGTTTGAAATCAGATACCAAACGGCCATCTTTCCTTAGTGACAAAAAATTGAAAAAAATTTGAGCGCAAGTCAAATCGAAGCTTCGTGGGAATCACACAGGTAGTTTCTACTTGATCCACTGCAGCTCTTTAAACAATGCTGAACTATCTACCATGTAAATGAGTAATCTAAGAAGCAGGATTACAAAGGACATACAAATATATCATATTTTCTTCTATCGAAATTCTTGTTGAAACGTCGAAAGTCACCGGGAGTCATAGAAACTTCTTTAAAAGACTCGCCGTGATGTAGAAATATACATTTCACCAAAGCAGAGTTGAAAAGTCTAAAGTTTATTACTGACTAATGACTGGAAACCCTCTCCAAAGCAACTTGAATAGAGAAATAAGATAACTCTGTTGTGGAAGCCACGTCACAAGAAAATTAGAGTAAAGTCAAGCCTCGAAAGTTGGTACTCGTGTAACAGGCATTGAAAAGTCCTTTCTGTGGTGCAGAACAGACTTCTCGGAAAGCCACATCAAGGAATAATTTTGACGATTTTCCCTTGAAGCGTGTTCCGTGTGTTGGTCATGATAAAATATAATGATTCCCTCATTGGTCAACCAATGCGTTTAAACATGTGGGCATTACCTTACAGGGGGCAAACATTTCAGCAAAAAGCTCCAGGAAATGGACAAACGAAAGGATGAAGAATGATATCAAGGTATTGCTGGTATTATCGTACCACCTCTATATGTATAGATTTTCTGGACATGTATTGAACACTTTACATTTCCAGATCGTTTCCACACTTTTCTCCGACGAGAATTTGGATGAAATCCATATTTGAATTCATCGGTGACAAAACTCACTCATTTCAATACCAGTTTTGATAGTCCTGGGGATTGAAACAAATAGCTACAGTTGTAGTAAGTCCATCTCGATATCCACGTCCTGGACGTTGGTCGGCTGTACTTCCATTTTCGCAAAAACTTCGCTATAATTGACTTACGATACTTTGTGAGACTCCCATGTGTTCAGCTAGTCAATTTGCCGCGTGCCGGCTTCAAAAAAGCCCACTTACATCTTCAAATTGTGAAAATTGTACCCTACTACTTGTTGAAAATTAATTACACAATCCATGATAATAACTATAGAATTTTCTTATTATTATTAATTATAATAATCGTGCTTTCTAAATGCACCTCTTTTATTTGAATTAATCGTTTATCTAATTAAGTTTGACATAAAATGCCAATATTTTACATGTTTTTCTAGAAGTAATATTGTATTGTACTTAATTGTTTATTCAAAATCTACCTTTTTTACCAAATGTAATCATTTATCTAATAAGTTTACTCATTACCTACTGTTATATAAAAGGCATTGTAGAATAGTTTGATGTACCAGTAACTGATGATGCTACTTAGTAGCGAAACGCGTTTCAAATAAAATTTATTTTGAAAATCCTATAATTATTATAATGGATCTTCTTAAAAGTTGAACGATGTTGTTCCATAGTAGCACAGTTATATCCTATCCTATTAACAAAGTTTTGTTTTGTTTTTGTTCACCACCCGACAAATGTACACAGTGTATTGAAATATGTTTTTCCGTTAGCTAGATGTCGCCTCCTTAGGAAAGGCTACCTTCAAAAGTAAAAACTAAACGAGGCCTCACCTATTAACGTGAAATTCCTAGTTGTAACAATACTATGATTTGAACAACCATCTGAATTGATTTTTATAAGTCTCTATAATTTGACATGTAGAATTGGAACCTTTTGGCATAAAATGAATCTAATGATTTAGTTTTTCCACATCAGAACATCTCTCTCTTGGCGAGTGTTTTGCTAACCAGGTTAGTATCATCTGATGGTGATGCAAGTTTTTTCATTATCGACATTTTGTGAGTTTTTACACCTTCTACAATTTGAACAATATAAAAATTGCAATGGAAAACTTTATACAAGTGTAGAAAGGGCTAACTTTTCAGTTCCCCCCCTCCAATAAGTTATTGTGTAAATTATCAGTTACTGGTCGTATTCAATAATTCTGCCGATAAAAAAATTGTTGAGTAATTATACAGATACCTATGTTAACGTTTCGGAGGCTAAATTCTGCCAATTCTGAAGACGGAGGCAGATTTTAGCCTCCGAAACGTTAAGATAAACATCTGTATAATTCCTTTATTTTATTAGCAAAATTATTAAATAGGACGAGGTACTGAAAAATGCTTTTTGGAATAACTCTTCGGGGTGAACTAAAAAGGTTGCACTTTCTACACCAGTATAAAGTTCTCCATTACAATTTTAATATTATTCAGATTTTGGAAGGTGAAAAATCCAAAAAAGTTGATGAAAACTCTGATATCCTCCACAAAAAATTACTTTCTTTGAGTGTTTTCATTACATACTCTTTAAAAAATACTCTTATCGATTAGTGTATCTCGTCTCGGCTTAACAATTTTTACTATTGCAACGTTTTCATCGACAACCGTTTACAAATCGCCGGTACTTTGCCTTTATGTTTATTCATATTTCTCGCAAACGGTGCACTTTTAAACGAATAGAAACGTTGCAAAATATACAAATTCCATGACGCATAGGCACCTGCGGTGATTCGTGCGAATTTCAATCGTGAAAATGATATGTTTATGAGGTCGAACGTAAAGGTAAACCATACGACGGTAACGTTTTCATTTGTAATTTCTATGGAACAGAGGAACATAACTGTAGGGCATTGGTTAAACGTCATGGCTATTATTAAAAAGGTAATTGTTTTCCCTGTGGTTATTCACCTGTTTAATTCGCATTCAATTACTCAGATACGTACCTGCATTCTTATCTTATCAGTTATTACATTTCGAGGTGTTTTCCAATATGTTGATAGTTCTGTCGAAACATGGGGAATTGTATTTTCTCGAAAAACTTTGGAAATATCTCGTTTAATATTGCCATGACGAATAGGTCTTGGATGCAAAACAAATATACTAAGTGACAAAAAAAGGTAAACACCCATTTATATTGAGAATATTTCAATAATGTTTTGCATGTGTATTTATGTCGAGGCCAGTAAAAAGCCAGTAAAATTTCAGCCGTATATCTGAAGCTATTCTGACCAGTTTCTTAACTGTTTTTTTTTAGTGTGAGCATTTCCAATTTCTCCAAAGTTTATTCTTCTTTGTGCTTTAACTATTGAAGAGTTAGTTGTAAAGTGTTTCTTATTGTTAACACTATGTCTCGAATGCGAAGACTTCGACGTATTCCTCAACTCAGTGATTTTGAGAGAGGACGAATTTTTGGCTTACGTAAGGCAGGTTTTTCAGTTAGAGAAATTTCAAGAAGAACCAATCGATCTTTGCGTACTATTCTAAGATGTTATCAGGCATGGACCCAAGAAAGCCAAGAACACAGAGCTAGGGGCCAGGTCGTCGCAGGGGAACCGTCATAATAAAAATTTTAATTCAATTGATGATCATCAAATTACCGAAATTCTCTAAAATATCGGAAAAACTCGAATGCCACGATATATGAACATTATGGATAAAAAAATGTATACAAAAAGTACTGGTTGGTATATAAAGTTGAGAATGCTCCAAGTATGATGACAACCTGTATAAAAGTGTTATGATCATATTTTGATAGTACAACGAAAATTTCAATGTCGAAGAATAAAAAAGATACATCAGAAAATAGAATTTCGACATTTTCGGTTTTTCGTATCTTCAGAACTAGAAGAGCTTGAGTCGATTTTTGGTATCATTAGATAGTACCCGAAAATTAAGCCGGCTCTCTATTATCTCTTGTCATTTACGAGATGCATAGAATCGAATTTGAATAGCTCTGTGTAAAGATTGGAGAACTTCAGAAGAAAAAAGATATCAATTAGAATCATTCACGAAGGACGATTGGAAAACAAAATTTTCGGGCTTGGGAATGAATCACTCACTGCAACTCGATAGGACTCAGAGTCTGAAAAATTAACGTTCTCAATAAGTCTGCTAATGCTAATTTGTCGAAATAGTTCATTTTACGTGTTTCAACGGAAGAATTATTCTGCTTTTACATATTCCCAAGATACGAGATATTTCTCTCAAATTAAACCCTAAAACTCCAAAAATAAATAAAACAGCACGTGTGCCGTTGGCACGTGATGAAATACAGAATATAAAAACGTTTCATCGAACAATACGTCAAATGGCAATGTTACACCCCGCACTTCGGCAGTGGCGTTTCATTGTGTAGACCTCCTCTCTACCCATGCGCATCATCTCCCGTCGTCTTACAGTAGAAGCGACACGTAATGGCTTACTGCGTTGCGTAAAGTTATTCTTATCGTGATAACTTTTAAAGGATTCGTCCAAATTACTCAGTGTGAAAGACAAAGTTTATCTAAATCAAATACTTGAAACGACAATTGTATCAATTTTTTAAAGAATTTGACAGATATTCTAAGATGTGCATTGTAAAAAAAAGGATCAATTTCAATTATATTTATGGCTCAGTATTTTGCATATAGTGGCTACCACATAAGAGGTAGATATATGATATCGCGGACTTTTATTAAGAACTATTTAAGATAAACAATCTTATGGCATATTATCTTCTTATAACTCCAATGCTATAGGCAGCACACGCCAATATAGCTCTCAGGAAACAAGAATTTTTCCGACTTATCAAATATTTATCGTTATATTATGACCAAAATTACACAAAACGTTTGTAAATTGTAGCCTTTATGTTATTCTGATGTATAAGCTGTATTTATGTAGAGTTTCATCTAAATCCTTTCAGTCGTTTAGGCGTGAAAGACTCACCATACATACATCCATCCTCACAAACTTTTACATTTATATTAGTATAGATTTTACTATTTATGTATATGTGTAACTATATGAATTGTGTATTTGGTGGAAAGAAGCTTCTTTTACCATTATTCTGAAAGAAGTCTGCGAATCATATCAAGTGGTTAACCAAAAACCTCGCCAATAACTTAATTGAAATCAGCCAGCGAGAGATGCCTCAGTACGACAGTATTTAAAATAACCCAGCACAAAAGTTGATGTCACAGATCGGTTTATCGCCCAATTATTATCCTTAAATCGAATTATGTCAATAACCCTGTACTATACAGTGAGGAATCACATGTTTAACAGAAACCAAAGAAATGTGTCACAAGATAAGACATGAAGCATCAAGACATCCATGATGTAATAATCATCTCTAATCACCACTAAACACCAATACATGTGGATATATAATTTGAACGTAGTGAACCAATTTATCGTCAGCTGTGAGAAGTATATCTAGTTCCATTAATATCTTTGAAAATTACCAGCATCAAATTAAAACTTTCTACCTGTGATTATAGCACTTATATAAAGCTGAGTAAACTTGATGTTCATTTTGCCGGGTTACCTACTTTGCTTTAATTAATTTGAAAGTTTAGTCTTCGTTCGAGCTTGATTGGATTTATGTTAGGTTAGTTTAACTTGTCCTAATGAATGTCCTAGAAATACCATCGTTTCAAATCGTTCCGATATTTCTTGATATTCTTAGAATACTTAGCATTCCTCATAAGCAACAGGAAACGTCACTTCTTGATTATTCTAGCTTTATCCTCACTTAATTCATTCGTTGGCAGTGAACCTTTAGATTTTAGATAATGTTAACTAGGTTTTGTTTTTAGTGCAAAATAGAAACAAGTTTTGAAAATATTTGAATGTGAAAATGTTAGCGATCAAATATGTTAAAATTCGACACAATTTTGAAGGTATAATTTATAAGAGTCCTAAGAAATTAATGACATTCGAGTTACTGTTATTTTCGAAAATTGAGTGTGCTGGCTGTGTCAAACGCCCAATATTCTTCTTGACCAAGATCTCAGACTGTCCAGTCCTACGTTATTTTAACAAAGTCAATATTTTGGCAATAAAAAGAGTAATATGTACTTGAGAATGTATGCATGCTTGCTAATTTGAAAGTGTAGCTCTTTTACCGATATCAGGCTCTATTTTTAATATCCTAACGTTAACTCACTGCTAGTAAAAAAATTTGGAACGTGACCATTTCAGATGGTGATACGAAATCAAACATTGACACCTGAGTAGAATTTATTTTCCATCGTTCATTTTATAAACCACAGTCACATTCTGATGTCGTTTATTAATAATAGTGCCCTTAAGTTAGAATTTGTTAGAATATTAAAATCTCAAGCGAGGATAATCACAATGGTATAATATAAACACATAGTAAAAAATAGTGAAATAACGAGAAACTTGGATGAAAAACTCATACAGGGGAAGTTGTCGGAAATATGCAAAAAAAAATTATACCAGGGTTCATAGTAACGAAAAACAGTGTGAGAGATACAGGGTCGTTAAAAATAAAGTTATATGGAATATTTCAGGAAAAGTGTTTTGTCTGCCAATTAAAATTGTTACCCAGTGTACGCCACAAGGAAAATTAACAAAATTTAAACAGAATGAAATAAGCCAAAATGTGTAACGAATGATACTGACAGAGAAAAATATCCATCAGCGGGCTTACTGAGGATTTCATATGTAAAGATGTGATAGTTGTTCAGGGTGTATAATATAAACATTATGGAAATACAAGATAAATGAGAGAAGATATGACTTCGGGATATTGCGAGGCACTTCAAACGAAATTGTCGTGATTTCATTATGAAATGATACTGACACTTGAATATTGAAAAAAAAGTATCGAAGAGGTGATTATGTACACACTTGTAAACATTTTTCTGACTCAAGAGTACATTCATCGAATGCCAATGTCAGCATTTCAAGTGTTTTTGAGCAATCAATTAAATTTTTCACACATACATAATTTGATACAAATTCTTTGATCCATTTTTTCGATACCAATAACTTTTATGCCTCTCACCAACAAACAGAAAATGCTAAACAGCCGAAACTGTGAACATATGTTTGAAACGAGTGTTCCAACATAAAAATAAAAAATCTCTAATATCATGTATGTAGCTCGCGAAATTTGAACATTCACCTAATTTTTTCAACAGTCCACGTATATTACGTGTTTTAAAATATGTTTTTCTGTTAACCAGCATTCGCGCCCCTACGAACGACAACCCCCCGAAGTTGGAAATTGTGCGAGCTAAGGACTGACGAGGTCTTACCTTTTAAAGTGTGATTCTTAATACGGGTCGGACGATAGCAAGTGAAAATCGTGTGATTTTAATGTCAATTTCAGATAGGACTTTTTTGTTTCATACTTTTTAGAGCCTGATTTTTAAGTTGTCACCGCTTTTACTTTTTGATCTTTTTATTTATTTGTTTCTCGACCTTACCTGTGGATTTTAATGGTGCCTCTCTGTAGAAACAAAGTTATTTATATTGACATAAATCATCAGATAAAAACGTCTTCAAATGCTTCTTTTTATTGCCTGTTTATGCTCGCAAATTCGGTAGAAAATGTTCTCTGTTCTGTTACCAAGAAATTTATTTTTAGGAATGTATGTCGCGACCCCAGAATATTCGGTATGTAATACAAGGGCTTTAACACATATTCATTATGTTAATTTATTCCCTGCCGAATCACATCTGAAGTGTTTACACTGTTTATAATGCAAACATATTCAAATTGTTGTCATATTTTGGAGAGAGATATTGAATTGATTTTGTCAACATTTAATGTCATTACAATGCATCAATCAAATTTTGAAATCGAAAAGTGTTGAAATCAAGGGAATCTAACCCAATGCTGAGAGTGAAAGAATACATTACAAAAATTCTTGTATATTTGTTCATATCTTTTCAATAGTCTTTCTTTAGTATGGTAAAATGAGTATTAAATCATAATAATTTGAAAACATGGGAGAAACAACAACTGAAAAAATGACAGTATGATTTTCATGAAAAACGGTCAATCACCACGAGATTCTGATGCATAAGCTGAACAAAAGCATAAGGTGTGAGGGAAAATGTCTGTAATCTCATTAAATCATGAATCCACAATTGTTTTCAGAGAGTTCATCTTGGTAATTAGCTGTAACAAGGTCCATTTCAGAATACAATTACGAACATTTTGAAATGTTTGTGGGTATGCAAAATTTGTTCAAATCAACCGAAGTTAAATTATTATTCTCGTAGGCATGCTGTTTTACTGGGCGTAATAAGTTCAATTATTCGCGAAGGTATAGTCGAAAGTACTCGTATAGTAGAAGTCAATACAAATTCAGATTCAGCATCCTACGTATGAAATAGTTTTCGAAGAGGCCGAAAACTTTTTCCGTAAAATTAATTAAAAATACATAGTATACGCCATTGAAAAATAAAAAAAAATTATGGAGGTACATGTGATTTGATTTTTACTTATGACATTGGTGAGAAGCGGTTATTTTAACAAGAAAATATATAGTTCAGTAGAACACCAAAAGGATTGAAAATTATAGTGAGATATCGAATGGAACAAGACTGATCTAGGAGTGAGTCAATCCAACAATGTATACCCTGCTGCGCTAAAATGCAACACAACTGTAATTCAACGTCAACGAAATGATAATTGCCTTCTTATGGTGAACTGACAAATATCTTTTTGTTAACTAGCTATTTGAACGAAAGAGAACAACATGTTAACATTGGAAACGAAAAGAGTACCTACAGCTAAATAACTCAAATTTGGAGTTTTACAATGGACGATACTTTGGCAATTGCTATTTACAATCTATGTTAATTACTTATTTTACTCACCCATCATAGAAGATATCAAGTTTTGCCGACGATACCGCGGTATTCTATGAAGACAATAGTTGGAACTCTTTGAACAACATGGTAGAAAATGACTTCAAACACATTGTAAATTCCTCGCAATGAATACAAAAAAACATTATACCTAAGTCCCGTTCACTAGTTATTCCCCAAATCAGCCACATTAATACACTTTGAGTCTCTACGTTCCAGATGAACATGTAGAAATAATAGGACAAGAAAATATAAAATATCTGTGAATGTTTATTGAAGTCTTTTGTGTTTCTTAATAGATTTTTTCAGTTGGTTTTCAATTCTATGTGGAACAGTATCTGCAATAAATATATCCTTATAGAAGTTATTCCCGTGGATGCACTTAAGGATCGAATAGGGATAGATCCACTCACTTTGGATTTACCTATCTACCTGCTTCTTGAATTTTATTAACAAGATGTTCCTGCCGGAACACTATTCGAAAGAAACGACCTCAAACAAAACCTTTGGTGTGCCTGTAAGGAACAACTTATACGTGATAGTCTCTGTATCATTGTTTCTAAATAATGTACGACAATGTTCGTGGTTGCTTTAGAACCAATTTCGGAAATTAGAAACGAGAGTAATAATTTCAAGAACAATTGGTAGGCCAATCACGGAAAAACGACAACTATTCCATAGTAATAGCTTTAATTCAATAGAATTGGCGCCGATAGGTATTTGTCGAGGAGGCTGCCTACGCAAAAAAACCGTATTGTGAATGTAAATGAGACGTGCGGCGAAATTGCGGGGGACGTGCTTGTTTTTTTTATGACGAAATCGTAAATATGCGATACCTATATGCAAGTTTCGATAGAAACGTTATTTATGCTTCTCGTATTAGTGAAAGTTTGGAGTAAACAAAAATTCCAAAGGGAATATATGAACGTAGTCGAGTGAATCGGAACTAAGTTTAATCTTGACACTGAAGGTCAACCTGCTTCCCATGCGTATCTACAAGATAGTGAAGATTGATTGTTGATACTGCTGCCCTAACAAGGCAGCTTTATGGCAGTGAGGCACCAAAAACAAGCATGACATGATATGTTTGAAGGGGACTGATACATATTTAGAGACCCAGACATTACTTTCCATACTTTTGGTGCGCTGAATCCAAATTCGGCCACTGAATTCAATTTATTGTTTGTGGAGATTAGGGTTTGCAGTTTAGAGAGATGCTATAAATGGATTTTGGAGTGTATACCACGTAACGAAAATACTAAATTCTAAACGCAATAACCTCATATATGTACAAAACCACTTTTTGGTTAAAGTATTCCAAAATTATGTAATTCTATGAACGGATTTGGTACACAAAAAGGAAAGTTATGTATTGTCTGGTTCATTATTCTTGACTTTCCCAAAATTGTTATGGCTTGAAGATTTTAAAAACTAAACCACCTCATAGAGTTTGTTGTATAAGATAGACTCGAGATGATGTCCGAGATTCCATTCGCGTGGACTTCAGCAAAAAGTTCTCCTGTATTTTCTCGTCTTTGATTTACAAAATAATCGTTTTACAATCTATAAGTGTATATACTTAGTTAACCAAACCAATGTTGTGTCATTATTATTTTAGGTATTTTCAGATTACAACAAAAAAATTACATAATTAAATTTCAAACTAAACGACTCTGAACGTCAAATTGTGTTTCCGTCATTTTTCTAACCAAATTATGGTTTTATTTTGTCAGTATCAATTAACACCTTTATAATGATCGTTACAGTATCTTTAATGCTACCATGTTACTAGTTTTTTATTTTTCATTTAGTTTATGTGAAGAGTGATGCTGGTTGCTATCAAAATTATTCATCTTTCAAATTGGAGAGAAACACAAAATTAAGAAACCTGGATATAGTATCGATCAAATCTTTGAACGCTTATTCCTCACGTCTTTATCGGCAGTAATTTGGAACACATCACTGTTCTAAATTGTGAATTATTTATTTACTCTAATACTTTCAGTGGTAATTGCCATTGAGTCAAAGTGAAGTGCCATGGTAGTGTGTTCGGCTCTAGTGATAGTGTTCGATGTCGTTGACAGAAAACGGGCATTCTATCAGGAAGCTTACACGTTCAGTAATAATGTCATTCCAGCTGATCATTACAGAAACTAAAAATTGTCCCGTCATTCCCTGTCATTATTTTCCGCGCTCTACATGTTCATTATTACCGACATTATCTTTTCATCATTATTATGTTTCTAGTGGCGTAGAAATCACATAGACTGTCTTTTTATCGATTATTGATGTTAAGGAAAAAGAAACAAAAAGCTATAATTATTGCAGTAAGTATGAACCGTTCTGTTAAACGTCGTTACTGGATGAAGGACCCGTTAAAAAACGCGAAAATTATTCATATTTAGTGTTATTGAAGGAAATAAGTGATACGAAGGAAGTGAGTGATTATAAAAATTATTTTCGTATGGACGAAAACACTTTAAATTATTGCGAATGGTCCAACCAATTCTAACACAAAAAAATACGGTTACGCGGAATAGTTTACCAGTTAATGAGAGATTGGCTTTAACTCTGAGATACCTAGCCACGGGAAGAAGCTTTAAGGCATTGGAGTTTTCAGTTGCAATGTCACTGGCTTCAATGAGTACAGCTGTTTTAGAAATCTGTGAAGTTCTTACATATGCCCACTGGAGTACTGAACTGAGTGACGACGAAATACGATAGGTTACCTTTTATGTTTCGGGATTTGGCAACCCTAGTGTTGCAATCTGGTAACTGACAGCTCTATCGTGAAGTTGAACATTTTTGAGGTTACACATACTCAGAACGTTTTGACATACGAGCGCTATTTGTGTTGTTTACAGTAACTTGAAAGATTCATTTCGGCCCAAAAATTTAATTGAATCATGAAAATTTTCCTGCGTTTATTTTTACAACTTTCGACGGGGATTGAACCAGCAACAGTGCATGGATGAACTTAATTCAGTTTTTGGCGATGAAGCTCCATCGAGGACCATTGTTTATCGATGGTATGGTGAATTCAATCGTGGTCGTAGTTCACTCCAAGACGAATTTCTATTGATGCTGTGCGCGAACTGATACTGCAAGATCGTCATGTGACCTATTGTGAGACCAGCATACATTCTATATTGCATAAACATTTGACTGTCAAAAAAATTTGTTCACGTTGAATCCCACACAATTTGTCAATCGCTCAAAAAAAGGCTCGTGTCGATTGGTCGAAGGAAATGCTCAAAAAATACGATCGCGGTGCTTCGAAAC
>WOGR01001023.1:0-21540 GCA_015342045.1 Leptinotarsa lineolata
TGAAACCAGATGTTGTTATAGTTAGCCAAAGTTAGATCATCCAAATAGTCTTCGAAAATCGACATTAAAAACTGGTGATAGGTTTCTCCATTCAGAATTCCGTCAAATAAATGAGGACCCAAAATTCTTTCGATCTTTGTAAATTCCTGCCCACACGTTAATACTAAATCGCACTTGAGGTCGAATTTCTCGGAACTGCCTGGAGTTGTTTATGCTGCAAATGTGTTCGTTATTTCGGTTGAATATCCCACAATTCGTAAAAGTGCTTTCATCTGTCCAAATTACATTACATTACATCAGGTCCTCTTATTAGCCAATTACAAAATTATAATCGCCTTTCGGGATCACCTGGATGCAATTTTTGAGATATGTGTATTTTGTAACATTTCAAACCGCTTTTTTTGAGATGTCTCCAAGCACTTGTATGACCAATATTCATTTCGAAGAAAATTTGATGTGTAGATTTCCACGGGTTCATGTTCATCTGCAAATTAATAATTTTTATTGAAAAAGACACAATGTCTAACTTACCTCATACATACCACATTTATCAAATTTTCTTTATTTTCCTGGTCCATTCTGTCTCCGTATTTTTTCCTCGGCTTTTCAAATCCATCAAACTCGGTGAGATTTTAATCCAATACCGTGAACATAGTTTGGTGTGGTTGTCGTCTTTCGGGATACAAGTTTGAACACATTTCTGATGTCCTAACACTGTTTCTATCGTATTTGTGATAAACTTTTATCATATCTCTTGTCTTTTCATTCGTGAAAGCCAAGTTTCGCCCAAAATTAAATGACTTGTACAATAACAAAATGTCATTGAGTGTAACAAATCGACAGTCAAATTTAGAAACATCAAAGTCAAAGCCTATTTTGATAAGAATCAATTTTTTTCATTATCTCCAATTTTTCGAAAAAGAGTGATGACTTATGATACATCATTTGAAAGGTAAAATCTGGTTCTATTGAAAACAAAAAAAATTTAATATAGTGCCTGAACGAAAAAATAAAATTGATGATGGTGGCCGGAAGACAAAACGTCGGATAAGAAATCTGAAAACACCATTATGTAGCAGGAAAAGAGTGGCAATGTGGAAATGCAATTTATTTTTGAATCTTTCGAAAAATGAAGCCAGAAAAAAATAAAATCAATTTTCCAAAATTTCTGTATTTTCCGGATATACTCGGAACTTCAGTACTTTTTCAACGACATATTATTAGTCAGGTAAATGCACAACTTTGCCCTAATTTAACCATCTTCGTATCTTTCATAGTTTCCGAGATCCCATCGGTGAGGATCGAATTTGAAACACCCTCTATGCCTGGAACCCAAGTTCAATCCCAGTTACTCACTCAATGAATTTTCAGATGTAATAACTGAGGAGCGGAAGTATTTTGATAATATTCAGAACATTCAACGGTATTCAGAGTTTCAATATTTCCAGTTCGCTTCACGTGATGGATTCGAATTTATATTTCATGAAAAAATAAAACTCAAACGTAAATTTTGTCGAACCACCCCTATTGGAATAAATTGAGGCGGATGAATTCACCGTGAATCAAATGCAGAATTCCACCTGAATCAAATCCAGGATTCTGCTTACAATGAAGTAAAATTTTATATTGAATATCTGGCCGAATCGAATGTACGAAATCAAATCACCGCTTCTCTTTTACAAGCGCTTAGCTAGCGCATATGACATGATTATTCCAAAATTTTTTGCACCATTAAGCATAATTCCGAACACCTTCTGTCCTTAAATTGCACGTCAGCATTTTTGTGAACGGTGGCAGGACTGAATTTATATGTCATAGTCACGAGCGGAACTTGTTCTAAATTGAATCGAAGTGCGATGCGCATTCACAGTATTTATACAGTGACATTCAAATTGAATCTTCACGAATGGGGCATCGTGTGCGGCGTTTCATCTGGTAAAAATATTGGAAGGAAGCAAATTAGGATTATTCCTTGATGAAATATACTGTTCAGATAATTCTTCGAAATACATTTTTTGTAGTGGAGTCAATATTTATTGATACTTTATTTAGCACAGAAAAGCTAATTACATACAGTTGTATACAGTTTGTCACAATATATAAAATACAACACATAATACATAAAACATACAAAATACATGAGAATATAAAACACATTTAACTTTAGGTAATCTCAGTTAAAACGAGAATTGAAAAAAGGCAATAGCATAAAATCAGTACTCAAATAGATACAGGTCACTTTAACGTATGACGTTTTAAACTTGTTTCAAAGGTATAGAGAGAGGTTACTTCTTAAATAGAAACAGCATCAAAAGCATTTAGACCCCTGAAAAATATGGAATTTTGTGAAGAGCTTTTCAACAGTAGTGGCACATGAAAATTATTTCTGTTTTTTGTTTGACATGCGTAAATCTGGTAATTATAGATTATTTTATTGAGAAGATGTGGAGGTGCTAGACCCACCTTAGTTTTATAAATAAACACAAATATCAAAAATAGCAAGTATTTGGAAACAAACATCCAGTTGAGTGCTAATAGCATATTTTGGATAGACTTACGTCGATTTTGTAGCTTTTGTAGTCTATATATCTAATTTTGTTTCAGTAGATACAATATAGTTCCAAAATAGTTGAAATGAGAAAGTAGTAAAACATTCAATAGCGTTCTCAATTTACATCTGTTCAAATGTGATACTCTGTAAAGATAGTTCAATTTGGATGCAATAGTTTTGATAATATAGTTGACATGATCTTTAAAATATTGCTTGTTGTTTATTATGACTCTAAGTATTCAACTTTTTCTGCGACTGCAATTTCTTCATTACCAACATTTATCTTCATATTAGAACTCCTGAATTGGCAGTACCGATGAGCCTTAACTTAGTTTTTTTTAAAATTTATTTTAGGAAGATTCTTACTACACCATCTGTGTACCTGTACAAGAGTAAAATGATAGCTTTCACATTTTCCTAGAGATCGGGTGGAGAAAAATAAATAAGAGCATCACCAGCAAACGGATGAATTGAAAAACTTCCAGAAACCTGTACAATGTCATCAATATAGAGCAGAAATAATAATAGTCCTAACACACTGCTTTGTGGGATACCATGAGTACTACCAACTACATCAGATGTTATATTATTCAGTTTCGATTTCTGTTTTCTATTATCCAAATAACTAGTTATCTACATTTAATCGTATGATGTTTTTTTTGATGCTGTTTTATTATATTGCATGAATGAACTGAATTACAAATTTTACATGGAAGTTTCGAGTGGAAGTAGGTATCAATTTTATTGGAGTGAAATATAAGCGTTCAAACATAATAATATTAACGTTATTTTCAACACATCGACACGTGTTTCGATCAACAAGTGATCATCTTCCTCTTGAAGATGATCACTTGTTGTTGTAACAATTTTTGAGAATTTTACAATCCTTTTTTCTAAAAATAACCGCCATGTTTTTAGAAATCATGACACCATTGTCTCATAGTGTTGTATCATGATACACCCACGTAAATCGAAATACCTGATCCCCTATTTGACCAGGTATTTCCGATTTGAAATGCGAAATGGAACTTGAATCCATTCAACATTTGAAAACCACAAGTGACTGGTTTCAATGGCCATCATCAACTCGAGATTGTTTTGAACTCTGCAAACAATGTGACTTGGTGTACTTCTAATTTCACGCAAACAGAATCAGAGTTTCCGATGTCACAACGCTTCCCCGGATGAGTAATTTCACTGAATATAATAGCTCGAGAATCTGCAGAAGTGATAATCATAGTACATAGTAAATAGTCCTCAGGTCTCATAAGAATTTGTTCAATCGTCTAGTACAACATTTTCGGCTGAATTATTTACAAACAACTCCTAGTGAGTGAGGGAGATTCATATCAGTAAAATACCACTTCAAATTAATCAGTTTTAGATAGTTATCGAAGCTAGAGTCAGTTTCATGCTTACGTCGGAAAAAGTGTCACGGGGTTGAACCCTAAAAACTATATTTTTTACTATTTATATATTTCCAAGGTATTACGTATAGTTGATCCTCATCTATGCATCGAACAGGTCAGCTTTAAATTGTTTTCAAAGGAATATTCAACTACCATTTTTGTATACTTTATATTGAATACCAACTCATTTATTTATTATGTTCGTGAAATTCTATAAATTATATTCATCAACAGTATCAACAGTATCATTATTAATAAATTATTATTCACAGACAAGGTTGGCCGATTAGTTCCTGACCTGAAGCTCTGATGACGTGAGTGATCACTGGCTACGAGAATCATGTATCATGAGCAGACACAATGAGCTAAGACTGACAGCCTTAAGAATTTTTCCAGAAAAGATTTTTGAATTAGTGCTGCAAGCTGACATGATCTTGAGTTTCGAGAGTATGGAGGGCATCATTCTATCAATGACTTCAATAATCAGAACAATCATCTTGACACAGTGATCTAGATGGAGTCTGCAAAGTTCGAAAAAAATGTTGATACTTCATTCGGTTTCACTCCTGTTTTTGAACACATTTTTGTCACCCGAAACTGAAAACTTGACGACAAATATTGTTCTCTTCTGATGGTTGAGAAGGACAACATCAGGTTCATTCACTTCCTTGACGGTGGAAAATGATCACTCATCATGATGATAATTGGAAATTTTCCGTTTCTCACAATGGATTCAATAACTCCCAGAGCGACATCGGTGTCTTGTCAATATCGTAGAAATGTAAGTGGCAGTAAAGCACTTTCAGGACCTCGTTATATCGAGGGTTAAGGGCTGAGATTGCATGAGCTGAACATGCCGACATACCAGTCCAACAATCATATGCCCTAAGCAGATGCAATAAGCCAAGAATGACAGCTTTCTACTCTTATGGGTCTGTAGTACTTAGAACCGCTATTTTGGATGATAATGACCTACTCCACGAATAACTTATCCAGAATCTGCTGCTCTCCACCACAGCCAAGAGTCGAAAACTCTGGGCCAGGAGCAGCAAAGTTCTCTGAACTCGCAAGATCTCTTCGAACATTATAGGGCTATGCAATTCATCGGGCTCAGGCTGTCCTAGCTCTCTAGAGAAAGCTTCACACTATGACAGGGCTGGAGTGTATCGATCGAGTTGCTATGGATAATCATGTATAGCCCTCCAGGAAGGATGCTACCCGATCAGCGGTCGGCGAGATACGCACAGCTCGCAGATGTTTTGAAATAAGTGGAAATGTTTCTCGCGGAACTTGAGTCTCCTCGCGATACTTCTCACTCGCGGGATTCCGTCCTTCAGATTCGAAAAGCGATTGAATGGCACCGTATATGGCGGTGTTGATTTGCCAGAAGTCAGCCTCTTCTGTGAGGCACCATGAGCCAGATGTTCTGGCTCCAGGGGTCTTATTTGTTGAAGCGCTCTGTGTGTTTCGACTGATGGATTGGTGCGAATCCCCTCTTTAACCGCGCCAACGGATGGTTGAACTGCTACTTCCTTCACTTCGTTAGCTAGCTGAGGAGGAGCTACGTAGCTATATCGTCGTGAGTTGGGAAATTGTCAATTTGGGCCCCACCACCTTGCCTTCGACGGTTGTGAGGCCTCTCAAGTATATGATTCATCAGGGAATTAGCCACGGTTGACATCTGAAGAAGTGTTCTTCCTCCTGGATGCGCATGGGGTTTCGATTCAATTTTGTCCGAGATGCTCGAATTAATGGTGGCGCAACTTACCAAAGGTGTCAGATGTTGAATATGAATTCTGTCCATTATAATTATCATAATTTTCTCAACCTGAGGTTGCGCTGATCGGGCTCTTTTCCTGAAGCCCTGATACATCTAGGACAGCCTGCCAGCATTATCAACCACCACTCTCCCTACCGTGGGGTGAGTAATCATTGAGATTTCTGCCTCAGTCCGGCAAGCTGGCATAATCTTGAGATACTAAGGCCTCCAATAATCAGAACAACCATCTTGACATGGTGGTCTGGATAGAGTGTGTGGAGTTCGAAGAGAAAATCATGATTTTTATCTCCACGACAAATATATTTCTGCTTTGGTAGTGGAGAAGGACAACATCAGGTTTATTAGTTTATATGAGGCTGAGAATTGAGAACGGATAGTTCCAATAAATTCGGCATTTCCCTACAACGGATTTAACATCCCCCGGAGTGCAGGGTAACACCGGTGTCTCGCTAATACTGTATTAATAATATTGTCATTATTATGATTATTATCATAAAATAAGTTCATTATTGGATGAGTTGGTTGCTTTTGGTGGGTTAGTTTTTGAAGGCTGAAGCGAATGGTGCGCACACAATTTCAATTATATTTTCCACACATATCGCTTGGAAAGCAATTGGAATGATGTCGAATGGATGAAGATACACATCAGTCTTGTTTGAAATATGTTTATCTCTTTCAAAAATTATGTCAAGAATAAAGTATGAATGAAGTAACTTCATTTGTCGGCTGAAGTAGTTTCAAAAGAATTTCGTTTCATATTTCATCGACTTAAAAATTATATTTGGGAAGATAGTTGCATGTCATCTCTTCAATTCTCGACTAAAACTGAAAACATATTTTTCGGTTGATTTCACCAATGTACGTCTCCATCTCTGATCCAAGTTATTTATTTTCCCTCGGATATACGGAATTGAGTTCTTACCGAACAGATCATCCTCTACCCAATTCCGCATCGCAATTTTCTCATTCTCCTCTAATCATATTTTCCATTCTCTGTTCTGCTTGAGAGAATAGGTAGGGTGCTGAGATGGAATTATACAGTGATTTTAAACTTCTAATGGTAGCAATTTCATATAGATATACCATCATTTACTTTGGGCTTTCACTCAATTAGTGCATATTTATCCACTTATAAATATGGATATCTGCATCATTGAAAAAATTCAAATGGAAATTCAATCCAACTAGCTTATGTTCTCGTATGAACTCACATTGTTTCTATGAAGTGCTTGCAAACATGTTGCTTTAAGAACTTGGATATTTGCTTTTCCTAAACCTGAATATTTTTTTTCATTATAATGTTAATTTTTACATTAAAATACCTTAAACAGTGGAAACATGAAGAAGTAATCATCAGGAGAGAGAATATGGAGTTGAAGTTGATAATCCAAAAAATCGAGTTAATCAAGGTCTCAAAACGCCCCTTTTATAGGTTTGCATGCTACATGCTCGACAATCTAGAGCCACAAGATATATCTCTGACCCCACATTGAAAATTCCTAGATTCAGCAAAACTCACACTCAAAGAAATATTCCTTATTTTGGCCCAAAAATATATAACAGCCTCCCAAACGAACTGAAAGGATGTAAAAATCTTAATAAATTCAAAACAGACACAAAAACATATATTCATCAACCTAGCCACCTTCGAAACACATTTTTTTGGGTAACACTGCCTGATTCTATTTCTCCCCTTCTTCATTCACTCAACAGGGAAAAAAATCATATCTGTGTTCACACTATTATGAATGGGATGAGAGTGTTGGTGATACTGCGGCACAAGCCATTTTAGTTTAGGCAGAGGCAACAGCACAAATTATCTCATTATTTATCTATATATTTGTATATATACATATTGTAAAATCACATACTCCACTATAAACAGATATGAAATGAATTGAATTGAATATAGTTGATTTAATTCTGAGAAGAATAAAGTTTATTGACGATAAATACAATTTTGAATCAGTCCAATTGAACTATTTGATAGTGAGAAAGAGCTGAGGTTATTTATCAAATCAAATCAAATTCATTTTGAATATAATATACAATTTATTATATAACATAGTTATTATATTTCAAGTATACTGAACGAGCAATTTTGACTTAGGCATTAGAATACCTGTATTGTGTTGTATTACTCATTCAGATTAAAGTTCTATGAATATTTTATTGTGACAATATGACAATCTCAAGTACTATAATTACCAAAAATGAAATTTCAAACTCTTAGAGGAAACAAATAGTAGATATAAATGGAGTATATGCGTGTGTAAAAAAATGCTGCCAATACTTCGGACACGCTCAACGGTGCTGTCACGCAACAGCCAGATGTGTTAAATGTGGTGAAAACAACATTACTAGCGACTGCAAAAAGACGCTAGAGACGCCAGCAAGGTGTGCCAACTGTCTAGAGGCGCACCCTGCAAGCTATCGGGGCTGCAAGATGTTCCCAAAACCGAAATCATCGCAGCCACAACAACAAGGAGAAAATAGGCCGCGGCAAGCGAAGAACCAACGGCCTAAACTACCGCAGCAGACAAGGACAAACACCTAAGACGCCAGTAGTCAAGGTAAATGATACTAACAAGATCTTAAATATTTTAGGTACCTTATCGACAGAGCAGCAAAAGATCGCGCAAGCGATCCTAGCTGCAATCATACAGAAAACCGGCAACCACTAGTGCCAGTAAGGATTCCGGATATTTTAAAAGTAGGATCTTGGAATATTAACGGAATAACAGATAGGGAAAACAAACTCCTGGAATTGCTTACGCGTCTAGACATAGACGTCATGGCATTACAGGAGACTAGGCTCAAAAATGAAACGAGATGCCGTATCCCAGGATACGTAATGTACAGAGCAGACAGGCCAGGGGGGCGCCAAGCCGCGGGGGGTGCGGCGCTTCTGGTAAAAACAGATCTAGCACAAAACGAAGAACACAAGCCAGAAGTCACACTCGGAGAAGCTGTAGCGGTCAGAATCAAAATGAGACGTTACGAGCCATTAAGAATATCGTCAGTCTACCTTCCTCCGCTAAGCAGAAGAGTCAACAGAGGAATCGAAAGAACAGACGTGTCAGATCTATTCCCAGATCATCACCCAACAATTTCAATCGACAAACTCAACGCAAAATCGCGAGACTGGAACTGCAGATATGCAAATACAAGAGGCAGAGATCTAGTTAAAATACTAGAAGGATTCGAGGACATCGCGGTAGTGGCACCGAATATCCCAACCCACTACCCGGTTCAGGATCAAGTCAGTTCTTTTCTAGCAGACAGGAGATGCCGTTGCGGAATAGGTGACGAGTTATCTACAATTCGACTACTGGAAGCAGGGGTCCCGCAAGGTGCAGTGTTTTCGCCTCACCTCTTCTCTATATACACGGCAGACGTGCTCAAGTTGGAGAACAACTTTAACAAGTTGGCTCTCTACGCGGAAGACACGGCCCTGCTGGCGAGATCAACCAGCACAGCATACGTCATTAGATATTTGCAGCAGCAGGCGAATAGACTAGAGGAGTGGGCCAACCTGTGGAAGATCAGTATAAACCCTGAAAAAAGTTAGGCAATACTGTTCACCCGGAGGTTTCTTCAACCGGAAGGAAGTGTCATCTTGAACGGACAAGAGATTCCTTGGACCACCAAAGCGATATACCTGGGGGTCACCCTTGACAAGACACTTACATTGAAAGCCCACGTAAGGCAAAGAACGGTATGGCTGGTGTTCGACATTTTTTGCAATTTGGGTTAGTTGCCATGAAAACTTTTTCACGTTGGATACTGATGGGTAAAATTTCCAAGTCCCATTCAAGACATTCCGAGCCTTCTTCTCTTTCTTGCAAAAATATCTCATATTTGTGGAAACTTGAAACATTAGATATTTCCGATCCAGGAAAGCAGAAGGCAAAAAAGAAAGCTGAAGAAGATTTCATGAAAATGTTTTCAAATTTGAGTCGTATAAATGATGGAGAAAGGTATAAGGAAGGTTTGACATGGGCTAATGGACACATACCACTTTTGAATGATTTTGACCTGGCAGAAAAATGTGTAAATGTATTCGATGCGTCTGCGAGAGATAGGAATCATCTATCTTCGAACCAGTGTTTGGCGAAGGGAATCAATTTTATTGAAATTATTCCATCAATAGGTGTTATTTCTGACCTTAGGAAGGCGTTTCTTGGGATTACTTTACGAAAGGAAGATCGTAATTTTTTGAGATTTCTATGGTTTGAACTCCAACGATTCGTTTTGAAAGCTACCCAAGTGATGTTGATAGAAAAATTTGGATCTTCGAGGGTGGGTTTTTACTGTTACGCAGAACATAAAAGAGACGATACTCGTAGCAGATCTCCGATTGTGACACGATGTAGAAGAAAGGTGAAGCCTAGTGCAAGATTTGGATTTCAGCATTTTCCAGTTCAGTTAGTTGGGTCACTGTGTAGAGAGACACAAGGTGGAAGAATGTTGGAAAACGATATGTATCAGCCAGATTATATTTTCCGGTTACTATAGGAAATGTTGTTATTTTCAGAAGATTTTGTAATTGTAGAATATTTTGAAAGATTGTAAGTTAGATTGTGGAAATCATACATTTGAACAGTTTACTTCATATCAATTCGTATATTTCAACAACCTTTGAGTCACTCAAGAAACCTTGATACACATCAATACACCGGGTAGGTTTACTCGTGTGTTACAACATAAATATAATGACCTAATACATGTACCAAATTAAATTTCATTATCTTTCATCAAGTAGCGAGAACCATCGTTAATTTCACCGAAATCTTCCATTCCAAATAAACGATCCTGAAAACGACCATTAAAACAAAAACCCGAATTAAACACGAAAATCCACAGCCAAAAAAATTCCGATCTGAGTTGCCCTGAAACCATTCAGTAGCAATTTTGAGATTAGCTGGAGATTCAACAAGAGAAAAACAACAAAAACTGTCAAGATCATCCATCTAGCTAACAAACTCCGGTAAAAAGTACAAACTTTTCAGTGAAACATATTCCACGTTTTTTCATCGAATTGCGGGTATAAATGCGATTCGAAATACGAGTCGGCAACGACTCTCATCAATCAGTCGAGAGTAGAAAGGCGTTTGTGCGACGAAAAAGGTACGGGACTGCTTTTGAAAAATGAACGGCCATTGAAGAGTTGTTAAGGCTTTCACGATATTATACTTGCCGGCGAGTTTCGATTTTCATGTAAACAAATGGCGAAGGTGCATTGCATATGTTGGCGACATTCTTTGTCGAAATGTTGGGGGTTAAAAAACTCTGCCCAACTAAAGGTCCGCTACTTTTCAAAACTTTATTTCTTGACACGTAGTCCGACTTCATAAATATTTCCGTATTTCATAAAATAATTTGTTAGCACGATGACACGAAACTTGGAGTATCTTTCAGTGTGTGAAATAATTTCCCAGAAGCTTGACTGCATTAACCTTTCTGGATTTCATATACAGTGAGTTTCGAAAAGTTTGCACCATATGGGAAACTTTTTTATTATCCATTCGTCAAAAAATTTCATTCTTGATAAAAACTGGTGCATTGCGGGAAACTTGTAACGAATATTTCGTTACATTCATATATTCATAATGTTACCTATAACACCAATAGTTCAATCTCCACTATTTCGACCAACTTTTTACTAGGTAATCGGTATTATAGTCACTACGGCCGCTGTCAGACCAAACCGAATTGTTTCGTGTTTCGTGGATAAACGACTTGAAGTTGGGTTTTCGACGAAACCCTTTCTCTTTTCATTCGAGTGCTTAGCTAGAAGGTTGATACGTTGACTTTTTGTTCCCTTTTCTGAATATCTATTAAAAGTTAATATGATGAGATTGGTTTGAGTATATCTCTTGTCTCTCCTGGATTTTGCTATTCAGTAATAAAAATCGGTTATTTACTTGATTTGTGATAATTACGCTGCATGTGATTGGAGGTCATAACTTCCAAGTGATTTTATGCTGGCTTATTTCAGTCATCGAGGTATAAATATTCATAATTTATGGAATCACCTGTTCCTTGGGGTATTTTCGTTATTCGCCTTAAGGTATTTTCATCATTATGAAAACAGTATCTACGCTGAGTAAAATTTCAGATACAGGAGAATTGAAGTTGAGCAGTGATTACTTGGTGACATTCAGGCAGTACCTTTCCAGGACATTTCCTCAGGTAAGCATTTATTTTCTGTCTGATCTTTTTGGGGTCAAATTGATTTCTCTTTGAGAAATAAATGCGAACTCAAGAGAATTTGTTTTTCTGGCCTGATTGGATAACCAAGTACTTCACTCATCAAATTCAATTTTTTCCAATTTTGTTTAATATTGATCTGATAAACTCAATTCCTTTATCAATTACAAGGTCAACCAGTTATCATTCTTTCTGGATATATGCACGTTTAACTCATTACTTATCGGGCTTTCTTTTTGTTGAAGGATTTGCCATCCTTCCTTGATTAAAATCAATAAATATATATTTTTCTCAGTACCTTTAAAGTATATTGACAAGCTATCAAAGATGATTACCTATTGATATCTGATTAAGTATATCCTTTAAATATTTTTTAGATAAATTGTCAATTTGTTCTTAATAATTTTCAGTTCAGTGCTGAAATAATATATACTCTTATTTCCTTCATTTGACATAATTTTGAAAAAAAAAGATGGTCGAAATAGTGGAGATTAAACTATTGTTGTTATAGGTAACATTGGGAATATATGGATGTAACGAAATATTCGTTACAAAGGTTGTCAATGGATGGTCAACAAAATGTACAGAATCAAATATGCAAACGTCGAGCAAGATTGCTCATTTTGCGAACAAAGATGAGTCATTATGTGGGAATTTTAAAATTATGTCATTAAACAGATACACGAATCCTATATGGGTGCAGTAAAAATGAATGCGCTAGCTTGATCTTTATTTCGGTGGCCAGACATTGACAAAAATATAGAGACCACCAAAATCAAGATTAGCCGTTTGGAAATGGTCAAAAGATATTTGAACAAGTCTTCATCTTTACTTTTTTATACTTTGTTTGGGTAAATACTTCCTCCTCGTTTTAGAAGATGCAACATCAAAATGGATTAAATGCTTCGAAGTATGTAATATGAACGCTTACATCACCATACGTATTTCACGAGACGTATTCGCAATGTTCAATTTACCAAAGAAAATATGTACAGTTGATGCCCCAACAGTTTGCTCTGATAAGGCTTGAAAATTTCTGAAAGAGTGTGGCATAGCACATCAAATAAACCATCAGGCCGAAATCACTGTTGAAATCATAAAGAAAGCAATTTTCAAGGGTTATAGTGGAAGTACACCTGATGTGTAATCTATAATGAATAGATTTCTTTTCCAGTATCAAAACACTATACACTCTACTACGGGTGAGGCACCTTCAAAGTTACTTCTGGGCAGACGATTGCCATCGAAATTTGATCTATTGCTTCCAGCAGGTAAGAATGAAGCGATTTGAAATCGAGATAAACAGAAAAATTATGAAGGAATATCAAAATAATTTTTTGAAATTTCCGAGAAATTTTGAATGAAGGACTATAATAGATCAAATTCTCAAAAATGAGTAAAAGATCACATTGAAAAAAAAAAGATTTGATCTAGAACATATTTAGTGCCTACGGACGATGGAGAAATGACTTGAAAAACGCATATCAATCAATTAAGACCAAGTATTTAGGCGTTCATCCTGTATAAACATCCCCCTCCCGGATGTCAGATTCATCCCTGCAGTCGACGAGAAACGAGGAGAAGCATTCGAACAGAGTAGACATTATTACAATTTTGATACTATTTGTGTATTACTGAATAAATGAGTTTTATATTCTCGTTTTCTAAAAACTTCAGTGCACCTTCATTACAACACCATGGAGTTATGCGCGAAGAGAGCGTGTCGAGGAAACTTTGCGTTGTGTTCGACGCATCTGCTTTACGTCATCTCAATATTCTCTGAATGACCTTCAAATGGTAGGTCCCACGATTCAGAGGAAGTTAATTTCTCTAGTTTTGAGTTTTTGCGGGTACGCTTACGTACATTAAATATTGCAAAAATGTATCGTCAAGTTCTCATACATCCGAAACAAAGATCTCTTCAAAGAATCCTTTGGCGAAAAAGTCCCTATAATCCTATCTCGGTGTATGAACTGAACACGGTTACATATGGTGAAGCTGCTTCATCATTCTTAGCAATACGGTGTCTTTTCCAATTAGCCACTGAAAATGAATCAACTTACCCCCAGGCAGCAAATATAATTAAAAATAATTTCTATGTAGATGATCTTCTGTTTGGAAGAAATTCAATCGAAGAAGCAGCCCGTCTCTGTAAAGAAGTGTCTTCTGTACTAAAATCTGGTTGTTTCGAATTACGAAAATTTCATTCTAATGAACCGAAGGTATTGGAACACGTTCGTGATCTGCAACATAATCTTAACATAGTTGATTTTGGAATCAATGAAAACGCTAAAACCTTGGGCTTAGCTTGACTACCCCAAACAGATAGGTTGATATTCAAAATAAATATACCGGATAACAAAAATTCTACAAAAAAACGAACAAATCTCTCTTGCATTTCCACAATTTTTGATCCACTTGGCCTATTCAGCCCAGTTACAATAACATCAAAGATTATTATGCAGAAACTGTGGTTAGAAAAACTAGACTGGGATGAGCGCCTCCCTACGAATCATGAGTCGTTTTGGAACGAATTGAAAGCAGAACTTTCTTTGAATTATGTACAAATAGCTAGGCATGTTCTTTGCAAAAATCCGAAACGGGTGGAAATGCATGGTTTTTGCGACGCATCTCAAAGTGCTTATGGTGGTAGCATTTATGTGAGATCAGTTGATCAAGATGACAGCATCCACATCAACTTGTTGTACTCAAAGGCAAAGGTGGCTAAACTACACATTGTTACAATACCTAGATTAGAGTTAAACGGTGCTCTTATGCTTTCTAGGCTAGCCGAAAAGGTCTCGGATTCGTTAGATACAAAATTTGACAGGATAATTTTCTGGCCGGACCCTACCATAGTATTGGGTTGGCTTAAGACGCCACCAAACCAACTGAAGGTATTCGTAGCGAACCGCGTAGCGGAAATACAGCAAAAAAACGCGCTCCGATTCTTGGCATCAGGTATGCAGCGGCGATGATCCTTCAGATTCATTATCAAGAGACGTTAAGCCGGCAAAGTTAATATCATGTTTGCTTTGGTGGCATGGTCCTTTTTGGCTCATGCGAGGCATAAATGAGTGGCCTGGAAAAGGCCCAGATGAAATCAAAGACCTTCCTGAATTGAAGAATAATTTAAGTACATTTCATACTACAAGTAAAACCAAAATGATTCATTTCAAAAATTCCTCAAACATTAACAGACTCGAAAGGTGTATGGCTTATATTCTCAAATTCGTAAACAATGCAAACAAAACACGTAAAAAACAAACACTACCTATAACTCTAAATAATCTGAAGACGGCACGTAATGATCTCATCAAAATAGCGCAACGTGAATCATCTCCAAATGAATTCGGGAAATTGAAAGCTAGAATGCCGGTTGAATCGGGAAGTAACATTCTCTCTCTCAATCCTTTTCTTGACGAGGACGAAATCATCAGAGTTGGAGGGAGAATAGCCAACTCCAAATACCCCTTTTCTAAACGGTTTCCGATTATACTCTCACACAAACACCACTTCACAAAATTACTGTTCGATGAAGAGCATAAAAAACTACTACATGCCGGTCCACAACAATTGTTGTGGACCGGCATTAGAGAAACTTTCTGGTCAACCTCGGGCCGCTCCATCGCAAGAAAAACTTTACGCCAATGTATAAGATGTTTTAGAAATAATCCAACATTAGTGCAACCCATTATGGGAAACTTACCAAGTGAGAGATTGGAACCTCAGCCGCCATTCTACGTTTGCGGAGTAGATTATGCCAGACCACTCATGATCAAGGATAAAAAAGGTCGTGGTTCAAAACTTTCTAAATGCTACGTCAGTCTATTTGTTTGTTTAGTGACAAAGGCAATACATCTCGAGTTAGTTTCCGATCTAACGAAAGATTCATTCATTTTAGCCCTTCGTAGATTTGTAGCGCGAAAAGGAAAACCTCTAAAAATATTTTCAGATAACGGAAAGAACTTCGTCTCTGCCAGTTCTGAACTAGCCGAGTTAGGTAAGTTTATTCACCCAAACGAACTCAAATTAATTGAATCATTCTCAATCGAAGGTATTAAATGGAAATTCATTCCGCCATACTCTCCGCACTTTGGAGGTCCACGGGAAGATGGCGTAAAATGTATTAAACATCATTTAAAACGTGTCATGGGAAACGCTCACCTTACCTTTGAAGAACTTTACTCTCTTTTGAAGCGAATCGAGGCAGTATTGAATTCCCGTCCACTCACTCCACTTTCCACTCATCCATCAGATCCTTTACCTCGTACCCCGGCACACTTCTTAGTCGGAAGACCACTCGTTGGAGTCCCAGATGCAAATTTGAAAGCCCTGCCACAAAACAGATTGTCATCCTATGAAAGGCTGCAACAAATCACTCAGCATTTCTGGGAAAGATGGAGCAAAGAGTATATTTCCGAATTCAAGCAAAGGCTCGAATGGAAAACGTCTCAACAACAATCGAAGTCGGTAACTATCGTATTGATGAAAGAGGAGAACCAACCACCCATGTTATGGAAGCTTGGAAAAATTGAGCCAGTGCATCCAGGCAAGGATGGTATCAACCGCGTGGCCACCATTCGGACTTCAACTGGAATGGTCAAGAGATCTTTCAGCAGAATATGTCCGCTCCCAATAGATGACATTGAAAGCCAGTCCTTTAAAGGTGGGGGCCATGTTTAGGCGTTCACCCTGTATAGTCATCCCCCTCCCGGATACCAGGTACATCCCTGCGGTCGACGAGAAAGAAACGAGGAGAGCTGGCAGGGAGAGCGGGCAGAAGTGTTCAAGCATTCGAACAGAGTAGACATAATTACAATTTTACTACTCTTTGTATATTACTAAATAAATGAGTTTTATGTTCTCGTTTTCTAAAAACTTCAGTGCACCTTCATTACAACACCTAACATAAGGAGTTCATGGAAGACGATTTTGATAGAAGAACTTATTTTTGTGAGCAAATGATGGACATGATGGATAACAATATCGTCCAATTTGAAGATATTATGTTCTCTTAACGGTCATGTTAATCGGCAAAATTGCCGATACTGGTCAAAAACTCGAAAAGTGGGTGCCCAAGATTTGAACGACCGACAAAAATTGTCAAGTTTTGAGGTTGTTCTTATTGGCTTTTGCGCAACCAAAACGACCCTTTTTTGGATCTTCTACGACAACAGAAGACGTAGTTTCACACCGATGAGCCACCCAGGCACTTCCCAACAGCGAAAACTCTCCAAAAAGATACTAATAACAATGTACATATAGGTACTCAAGTACTCCTGAACCAACTCTAGTAAGAATGTCATCTAATAATTAAATATACTCCGAATCACGTGTTTTATACTATTAGGTTGTTTTGAAAGTATTGTCCGTTTATCTCTGTCCGTTAATCTCAGTAAATATTTATTCCTTACCATCTAACCTGAAAGATCACTGGCCATATAAACTAATCGATTTCGTTAAGAAGATATGTTTATTGGGTAGAGTTTGAATAGGTTTGAGCCACAATGGAGGATGGAGGGTCGAATAGATCCACTCACTTTTGAACTAACCTAACAAAATTGCTGAGATGAGATAAACTTATGAAATTATTGAATTGTCACCGATTCTTGCTAAGGGTTCAAAGTTTAAAATAAATTTGTCCTTTTAAAGTTAGTCAAAATCGAGTCCAAAGGAGTCGGTTACAAAAAAACATACAAGTTTAGCTGATAAAAGCGTGTTAATTAAAAAGGAAATCGAATGGAAATGGTATTATGGAATGTAACGTCTCCAGCAACCCAAATTATTTAAATTATGATAGCATTTCAATTGATGTGAAGTGAAGTTTGGTTATTTGGTGAAGGAGAAGTCACTATTATTATTCATTTCAAATGAGTAAAAATCACAAAAAGCGGAGACAGAATTATTCATATTATTGAGTAATATGCATGGTATTCATACAAGAAATGTGGTTTTCCCGTACCATGAGGTTATATACCAAGCTGTTCCATTACCACCCTTATACGGACATTGTCATACCTAATTCCACAACACATCCCTATCAGCATAAAGTATCAACATTTAATTTTACTTCGCTGTCAGAAAGTAATTTCCAGATAAAGCTGAGTTCCAGCAAACAAATCGTTGTCAGCAACGGTTATAAGACAGATATTATCGATTCCATTCTTTCCAAAAAACTACGTAAACAAGCCATGGACTAGGTCTACCATATTCAAAAAACGATAACGTCCGCTATAGGACATTGTCATATTTTGATGAACCCACCAACAATATCGCTCGTTAAAAAAATACTTGGGCGTGGCTTAGAGAACAAATGATACTTGTCATGCACTGTTTTGAACCTTTGGTGTAGTGATGAATCTTGCTGGAGTTTTATCCCAACACCAAAGCGTTGTTTTTAACACCACGACACGTGTTTCGATCACAAAGTGATCATCTTCAAGAGGAAGATTAAACTGTTTAATCTTTCTCTTGAAGATGATCACTTGGTAACCAAAAAACTTGTCGAGGTGTTAAAAATAACGGTTAATAACGGTTAAACTGTTAATCTTCCTGTTGAAGATGATCACTTGGTGATCGAAACACGTGTCGATATGTTAAAAATAACGGTTTGGTGTTGGGACAAAACTCAAGTAATAACAAATTATAATTCAATTAAATTTGAAAACAGACAAAACTTCATTATCGCATAGATCAGGAGTATACAAGTTGACTTCTGGTCCTTACTCAAAAATTTATATTAGTCAATTTTTTGCCCAAAGAATAAAAGAACGACTATGACGTATTACATTTGGAAGAGAAAGGTTGGTAACTTTAATAATTTTCAATTAGTTCATACCTAAACACTGTTAAAATTATTAGTAATAAGTAAGTACTTCCTTTTATAATGCTTGAATTTTCATGAAAAATGGAAAATGAAAATTTTCTATGCAGTCCTTATAGGACGAAACTGCAGTAACTTTAGTTACGAATAAAAGTGGTAAAAAACATAGAAAATTTTCATTTCTAATTTTTCATGATGATCTCTTACTACGTAGTAACGGCTTCATCCATCAATTTATTGCTTAAATTTTGATTGAATTTATATCTATATTCTGGTAACATTATCATTCATCAATCAGAAAGAAGGTCATACGATTCAAACGTGTTACTAGAATATATTTTTCGATATCTCGTTAGAGCTTTCGACATGTTAAAATTGTTCAACTATACCATTAATTTCCATTCACTTGGGAATTGAGATGATGAACCCAAGTTAATTGGATAAGTCTACAATTTTTGAGTTGAAAGCAGCAAGTCACCATACCTAATTTTTTAACCAACCTTAGTTCCACTAACAATTCCACTGTTAGTCCCAATCATATTGAATGGTGTTTTACCATTCCTCAGACTATGAAACGTAGGCCCAGTATAATGCTAACAAGTAGTTTCACTTTGCTTGGAACCTTTGATGTTTCTGTCTCACAGTTTTCCTTTTTTAGAACTACTGCGCATCCATGAATTCCTGCCACGAGTGAATTTGTCAGCGTTTGACATTTCATACCACTGCTCTACCAATAAATGATAGATATAAATTGAATGAGTGTTTTATAGTAATGTGGAATATTATGAAACGCTTTGAATTTTTTATTCGAATTGTTTCACGTTTCTACTCGCTCCTCATCTGTTTAGTTCAAATTTTGCAATCCATTTGGACATACACAAAACGTATAAAATCAAACAAAGTCCTAAAATTGTTTCAAATGAATGAAGAGAAATTGTTTGTTTCTCCAACCCAGCCGGTCCTGATAAGATACTACAACATTGGAATATACATGTACGCAGATGATTAATCTCAACTAAACTAAGAATAATACTTGTTGCTTTTATACAAGTATCACTGTAGAAGTATCCTCATCGAAGAACATTGCACAAATAGATGTCATATATATTCCAATGTCTGTAAGGGATACTAGTTGTTTTCTGACCAATATTTGCCTGTAGGTGGTCACCCTGCTGGTTCGAAACAAAATTCTGCTAGTGACTTAAGAAACATTGCACAAGAATTTTTTTTGATATAATTCAATACTCGGCTTGGCATTAGACAGGGTAGCAGTTGATCTGACAGGTGTTTGCCATAACATCCTACATGGGGACCAGAAATCGGTCGGCAACGACTATCGTTTCTAAACGATTTCGTATAAATAATATAAATATAATAATAATTAAAATTATGATGGTATCAATATGACATAGAATTAATCAATAAAATACTTCTAGAAAATTGGGATGAGTGAAAGATAGTTAGGAATCTCATGTTACTATTGTACTGCACTACAAATGATGAACCGTAGTCAGTTTTCTCAACGACAGGTCTAGCTACACTCCTTACTGCATGTATCACACATTTTTCGTTCTGAATCAAAGACTGTATATGACACTAGAGGAAATTATTTTACTTTCTATAGTATTTAGTGCAAGAATATTCAATATATGGTTTTTTAATAAATTTCTGATTGCGTTTAAAAAATAATTCAATGACTTCATATCGAAAAAATAAACTAATAAAATCTTCTGATAATATAATGATGTTCATTAGTGATAAAAATAAAATCGATACAGTAATATCAGAGTTGGGTATAAAAATGAATAAACATAATATCCACAGAAGTATTTTTCATACTTGTTTGTGGAATTACAACAGAGACAGTCATGAATAAATAGAAATAGAACATTACATATATTACATTAAATACATTAAATAAAATTATACCTGATTATACCTGATATTATATAGTATCAATGAATATGAGTATAGATACATACATTTCAGTACATGCAGAATTGTTATGGCTTATGAATAATGAGTATATACCGGGTGATTCTCTAAGGTGACTCACCTTTATAACTTTTTTATTATTGGAGATAGAAAAACTAAATTTGAGGGTTGTGTATTATAGTTCAATTTACATTTTTTAACAGTTTACTTGCTTTGCAGTACTTACGGTTTGACCGGAAATGACCCCAACTTTCGATTTTCAAATAGGACATCCTATATATTTTTACTTATTTCCATCGAGAATGACGTTTTTAATCCAACGATACTTCTATTTCTCCATATTTGACAAACAAAATCATTTTTATTCCAATTTTTATTTTTTGATATAGAATGCCATGGATCGTTCAAATCGCTTCATTCTTGATCAAGTAACATGGAAAAACTACGACTGTGAGGCTTATGACTTCACAGTCGTTTCAAGAATTTTTTCACAGGCACAAATATGAAATTTTCCAGTCAACTTGATTTTTTCAAATGAAAAGGGGGTGGCTCGTCAGCTTTTTGTGAAAATTTTTATTTTCGTACGAATAATTTGATGCCACACACTTTCACTTTATTTTCTCTATTTATCTGAATAATTGCAGGAAAGTCACAAATTAGTACATTAAGGTTATGAAGTTTCAAAATGGCTTCCTCCTTGATCACGGCAAAGTTCAACTTTTTCAATCGTTGCGCGCATTACATTGATTAGCTGTTCCTCAGTGATGTTTTGGAATACCACCCTTACTTTATGCTCTAGTTCTTCACAAGTAGTTGGTGTTGGGAA
>WOGR01001024.1:0-21533 GCA_015342045.1 Leptinotarsa lineolata
CATCTCATTAAACAGTCGTTTATCTGATAAAGGTTGAATATCTGAAATATTAGGGTTCGCAAAGTCAAAACTGTGGTTTTTTCTCTTATGTGTTCAACGAGGGCTATTGGATTGACCTCTTTCATGTTCAGACAATCTGTTTTTCAGGTAACGTCCCGTTTGTCCTACATAACATTCTGGACGATCCTTGAAATTAATTTTATAAATGACGTTTGATTGCAAATTCATCGGAGTTTTTGATTTGAAAAAATCTTTCACTCACAGTGTTAGCATTTGCAAACGCAATTTTGATGTGTTCATTATTTATAACTGATCCAAATTTTTCAGAAATGTTATTCACAAGCAATTTTGAAATATTCAGAATGAAGGAGGGTAATTATTTTTAATAAGAAAATATTGTATAATTCTGATGTTTTTGTAATGAAACTCAGTATCAGAATTATACAAGATTTTCTTATTAAAAATAATTACCCTCCTTCATTGGTGAAAAAAATTCTGAATGAATATAAACAACCTACACCGGAAACAAACAATCCAAAATATTTAAAAATTCCTTATGTTCATAACCTTTCTGAAAAACTTGGATCAGTTCTAAATGATGAACACATCAAAATGCCTTTGCAAATGCTGTAGGTGAAACATTTTTTTCAAAACAAAAAACAACTCCGATGAATCTGCAATCAAACGTCATTTATAAAATTAATTGCAAGGATTGTCCAGAATGTTATATAGGACAAACGGGACGTTACCTGAAAAACAGGTTGTCTGAATATGAAAGAGATACAAAAAAGTTGAATATTGCCAATCCAACAGCCCTCGTTGAACACACAAGAGAAAACAACCATAGTGTTGACTTTGCAAACGCTAATATGTCAGAAATTCAACTTTTATTAGGTAACGATTGTATAGTGAGATAATCCACATTTACAAACAAAAAAGTGTTAATACTAGTAGAGACATAGAAGGATTGAACAGTGCATATTTCAATTTGTTATATCGGATTTCGTAACAATTTAGTACAAAGAAGTTTCCACCAACCTGTGTAATCTGATATCTTTCTATCGTTTATAATTTCAAAAAAAGATAAACAAAAACTTCCAATTCTAATCAGTTGTCTCCCTTGATAGCTCATTCATTTTAAATGTGTCTGTGGTTTGTGCGAGTTTCATTTGGTTAGTCCTCATTTTTGTTTGTTTTCATACCTATGGTGTCTGTTTTATATATTTTTAACGTTTTAACATGGATAAAGTAATGTTTGGTAAGTCCACCTGTTTTTTTTCTTTTACAAAATATGAGATTAGTGAAAACTATATTAATTTGCAATATGTATTGGCATGTATGTTTACTGTTTTCTTATGAATTTATTTTATTATAGAGCCCTGATAATGGATTTAGTAAAGTTCGAAATGTTGGCAAAAACTAACTTGTTCATCCACGAAAACGTTTTTGATCCCTTTCGCAACCAATAAAAAAACTGTCTTTCATAGTGTCTACTCCGCTGTTGTAGACGAAATGTCAAATATAAAAACCTGCAGTCGAAAAGGCCAAACACCCGCAAAATAGCTTTGACACATTATCTCCGGTCGTGAAAGCTGCAACTGCGACAGACATTTTTGAAAGAGATGGTGCAGCATGGGTTGAATTGATTTCCCTTCTTCGAACCATTTACTAATAGTAGGTAGCATTGTTAATAATTAGTGATGCGCCGAATATTTGTTTGGTATTTGGCATCTTTTTACTATTTGTATTTTGCCGAATCATTCGGTTTTTGGTGCCGAATATATTCGGTTCTAGTATTTCTATTTTCTTGGCTACACGGCACAGTATAGAGCTAAAAGACAAAACTTCTCAAGTAAGATTTATGTTGTATTATAAGTCAAATAAATCCTATGAAGAATGTATTGAATAAAGCTGATGAAATAAATTAATTAAACTTCAAATCAACATTTATTTTTGAATTTGAAATCAACATTTTTTAAATCTCAATCCTATCCACATTTCTTGACATTTTTATCAACATTTATTTTTAAAGCTCAAATGAATATTTAAATCGAATAGTTCGGTTGAATATCCGGTTTCGGTAAAGGGTAAACCGAATGGTATTCGGTTATTCGGTGAAACCACTATTCGGCGCATCTCTATTAATAATAATAATGGTAATTATGTTATTGCATGTAGTGCTTTCTTTCACAATGAAAGTCGGTGAGTACTAACATGATTCTTTTGGTTGGTTCCGGGTTTTGCCTTGGTCTTCTTTAGTTACAATCTCCAAACGTTTCAACTGCAACTGCGGCAATTATCTTCAGTGGCGTGGTCGAAGTATTCTATCATCTTGATGTCAAGAAGAGTACTTCGACCACGCCACTGAAGATGACTACCGCAGTTGCAGTTGAAACGTTTGGAGATTATAGCCAAAGAAGATCACAGCAAAACCCGGAATCCAACCAAAACATTGACGCCAGCCTGTGAAAGCCTACATTCCCATATTAACATGATTGATGAAAACAATGAAAGGTAAAATTACAAGTACAAGCCTTGTCCTCCTGAGGATGCCAGTGTTTTTATCTGCCATATTCAAGCTGATGGAGAAAGCTCATCAGACAATGATTCGTGAGCGTTTTACATAAAAAGAGTAGGAAACTATAGTGTTGAGAAAAGGTTTTTGGTATTTCTTACTACTTCTACTAAAAAACAAACAATCGAATGCTGCATCTTCTTCCAAAATGTCTGCAATAGTTGCAGGTGCAGAGAAATCTTTAGATCCAGTCTGCAAACCCGGAAGAAGTCAGTGTTTCAGAAGGTGACTATTCGTGAACAGTGTTGATGATTATTATAAAAGACATAAATAAGGAAAGTATGAAACATTTCAGCTGAAATAGTTTCCAAGCTTTTTGGGTTGTACCGAAAGTGAATTTGAAGTTCGTTATTGTATATGCAACAACCTATATTTTATAAGACATTTGATCAAATCGTCCTGAGATGTCACCCTGCGTATCAAAGGTTTACAACAACAAAGATGAACTGATAAAAATATTTTACTTGGAATTTTCACCGATTCATTCGGTGATATGGGATAGATTTTGATTTTATTTTTTGTTTGAAGCATTAAAAAAGTTGAGCAGATGATATTGACTTTTGTTGAATATTGAAAGTTCCATCAATTGAAAACTTTGGGAGATCTAATTTCCTGAATAAAAATACCTTCCTCTTGAGTACAAACTATATTTGTTTGTTAGAGAATGAAGGTGTATTCTCTTAACTGCTATATTTTGATGTTTTTTTATAATTTGAGCATTTTTACATGTAGTTGTTCACCTATCAAATGGAGCTGTGAAAGAAAGTGATCCACGACTTGTTTTCATACAGACAAACAATTATGTCTGTCCTTCTTGGACTGGTCAACCCACATTTCACACTTGCTTGTGCTATCGTATGTTTGTTTGTTTTATTTTTCTCTTCAGTGAAGAAACAAAAAGTGGTGAGATTATTTTTGAATTTTTGTGTATGTTCAAACTTTCCAGCGAAATTGTTCAAAATATTCAGCTTAGTTGGTATTCTTCTAATAGAAAATGAATATTTCTAAATAAAATCTCGAAATATTCATCTATCTGAGCTACCTACACCTTTACGGAAATGCCTGCTAGAAAACAACATCCAGCTTGGTATTAGCTGAGGAAGTAGTTGTTTTTTGGCAGGCATTTACCAGAACCTGCTGTGTAGGTAGTTGAGAGAGATGAATGTTTCTCGATACAGTCTTGAAACTCGGTATCCTTTAAATCAGTAAGTTAACTTTGCAAACACGCAAATTGTATGTAACCACTCCATTTGTTCGGTGAACGAACTGAAGTGAATATAACTTTGTTGAATTAAAAATGATCTACAGGAGAAGGGTATTGACTTTCTAAAGCCTATTGTACACCTTAATCGATCACAAAAAATGTCTTGAAAATGCATAGGGTAATTTTGAAAGCCCTGAAGACTGAATAATAGCGAGATTAAAATCATATATGTTGTGTTATTTTTTCTTGGCAGAAAACCTGTGTTTTTTGCAACTAGAGTCAGAATCTTTAAGGAATAATTATGTCGATCAGAGAATGTAATGGTGGGGGCAGTAGTTGAAAACTTCTTATTATAACTTTAAAGTGTTTTTCGGCTTCATCACTTATTTACTCTTTCTATACCACGGTAACAAGACTTTTCGAGTTATTTTTGTGACAAAGACTTGTAAACAAATCAGGTGGCTACATTATAATTCTTATTCATATGCACATCGGTTTACCATGAAATTGGTGAACAATTCACCATACTGTCATGCAGCAGAAGGTTTTAACTAATATTGTAGTTAAAAACCTGAATAGTTGAAACTATTGTTCATTAGTTAATCTTTAAATTACAAAAATAATGTACAAAAATTCATAAAAAAAAATAATAACTTTTTGAATTTGAAAGATTTAAAAATTGTTGGAAGAATTTTGTTCACCAAATAAATTATAGGTTTAGAAAAATTATAACTAACAATATATTGTAAGTTGAGGAATGAAAATGTTTTCCAAATAAATTTGATCAACCATACAAACCTAAATGAAAAATTTGCTACAAATATACAGGGCAAGTCGCTGATAGATTTTTTGATGCTGAACACAATCTCAGTAATATACTGTATCAAAATAAACATTGTGAGCAATTAAATACAATAGAGTAATGATATTTCAACCTGAAATACAGCCATTTTTAATTATACAGCTTATGATAAATAATTGAACCTAGAGTTCAGAGCCGTATTATGAAATTACTTGATAATTTTGGTTTCAGAACTGAAGTTGATGAAAACTGTGTTCGCCTCAACAAAACAAATTCTTATAAAATGTATCTGCCAAACATAACCTTGTAAAGTGGAAATATATCTGAATTTCAAATATATAACCTAAAACTATACAGAACTTGACATGATATATTGGTTTTGTTTATATTGTTCCTATTCAAAACTAAAATATTTCTCGAAAGTTTTTCAAAAATCAATAGAATAATTTTTCATGGAGTTGAAAAATTAAACAAATCTACAAACATACAAGTGAAAAATCATGAGAATTTGGAAATTTCAAATTTTATTGTTATTAAAATTATAGAAATATTTCAATATGCAAAAAAATGGAAAAAATGTGAGTAAGAAAATGGAATGATACTGTATAATTATCAAAATAAATATTGTTAATGTTATTAGAATAACAGTATATTTGTAGATGAAACTTGTTGAGAAAAAATTAGTCTAATTAATGTATAGGTGAGAATTGATTCTTTATAATTATTATGGAACTGTTGATTTTTCTCCTGAATTTTAAAATGAGCTCTCTTGGAGCTTTCGCAAAAGAAGAAACTGAACCAAGGACATTAAAACTTGAAAACCTCATGAAGTACTTTCTGACAGATAATTTCGAACTTTTTATCCTTCTCATTTGATCAAAAACTGAGAATAATACCAGTAAGAACGTGATTTTCATAAAGTAATCTACGATTATTCGGCTCTTTATTTGATGACACCGTTTGAATCTAAAAAATCGGCAAACCTCAGCCTATTATGATGAAATGGTGAATTGTTTTCAATTTCTCTTGGTAGCCAAAGATGTGAATCATGTTACTGAAACTCAAGTTTGAATTTTGTAGTTTACATTGAAACTTGTCCACAAGTCTTCTTCAATTGAAGGTTATTTGCTTGTTATGTTAATGTGTGGTTGGTTTATAAGAGTGTTTTTTTAATTTATAGTTATGTAAGTAATATAATAGGGAAGTGAAATCAAACAATATTTGGTAAGTTGACCCCTACAACCTCCTCTCCTACATACGACTTACAAATATTGGGGATTATGTGTGAATTGTTATTTTCATTTTTATACACGATTTCATCGGTTTTATTTATCATTGTTTTGTTTATTTTAATATTTTTGTAAGTTTAACTGAAAGTTGTGAATTTATGAAAGTGTTAATATATTAAGAATATTGGATCACACTGGTGATTCATCGACATTTGAACGATATTATTACTAACCTATTATAAAAAAATTAATCGAGTTTTATTTTTTATTCAAATGCCTTTTTTACTTACTCGATCCTTAACCACTGTATTTTTTCAATGTTTTTCACTTTTTGCAGTCTACCAAACTCATATCCTCCACTTATCTATTAGTCTCTGGCTCTAAATTCTACCAGAAAAACATCTATCTTCTTGTTCAACTGCTTTATTTACTGTAATAGTTCCTTGACATTTTTTGTAATAAAATCTGTACACGAGAATTTTAATTTTTGGGAAAAAAGGTGGAGGCTTTCCGTTTCTCCATCTTTATACAAAAAAAATGTGGGGACCTTTCAAACAAAGGAAGAGACCAATTGATTTCAAAATTAACTTTATACAAAAATGTGTAGTTCATACAAAAAGGTAACTTTCAAACACAAACTGTGAGAAAAAGCCCTTTCTTAACAACTGCTGTAGCCTGGTAGGTTGACGTGGGTGGCTTGCTCCATCCACTCAATAGACCGCTGTGCGAACCGCAAGGCCGGACGATCGAATTTAACTTCCTATCGTCTAAACCGTGTTAGGAATCACACGTTAAAAGGTAAGACCTCGTTAGTCCTTAGCTCGTATAAATGTCAACTTTTGAGAGTTGTCGTTCGTAAGGGGACGACAGCTGGTTATCGGGAAAACAGACAGATATAAATAATGAATTACACAAAAAATACTTTCGAAACGACTTCTTTTATATGAACATTGAATGATTCAAAAAACTTTTTTCCTATTGAGTTTGTACTCAAAATATTTCTGTTGTAAATGAATCGGATATCATTCACAGGATTGCTACACAATATAGAATATGAAAGAGGTAAAATGTCACATGGAACATTGTCATCCTCAATAGCGGACATCCGATGTTTCGGATGTCCTCCATTCTAGTTATTTCGAAAGTATTTTTCTTTCGTTAATATGAAAGTAGTTGTTTCGAGACGTTTTTCTTTCAGTTTGTGCCTGAAAGTTACTTTTTTGCATGAACCACACGTTTGTATAGAGTTTATTTCGAAATTATCTGCTTCCTTCCTTTCTTTGTAACATTTACTCGTTTTGTGTAAAGATTGTGTAAATCATTATTTTATTTCAATAACAATAGTAAATTAATTTTTGCCCAATGTTTCATGATACAGTAATGAATAGTACGAATATGATTACTCTTGCACCTTACAACACTACAAAAGGAAAAACGGAAATCTTTGAATAATTTGGAGTAAGATTATCATACTCTAAGTTTATAAACGCAGCCTTAAATTCTATTTTTGAAGTATGTCTAAACAATACTTATTGTTTTCTTTTTACGTTACAGGATAAACTGATTGGCTCATCTTGTTTAGGCATAATTTCTTTGGACTTCTTTTGCTGAAATGCAATGATTTAGGAAAACTTTATTTAATTTTATTAATTGGTAAATATCCAGTATATATTCTTATTCATCATCGTTCAGTAGGTTTATATTGATTTTTCCAAAACTTAGTTTTCTATTCGTCAAGATATTCTAGTTTCTTAAATTCTTATTAGATCAGTAAGTCACTGAAATTATGACTAGATCTACCAAAATAATTGAAGGACTATGTTGAAAACTTGCTTTAGGATATCCTTTTGGTTGAAAACTACAGTGCAATAGAATATTTCATATGTTATTTGTGGAGGTACTTGTATTATGGGCTTTTACCTATATACTTCAAAACAAAATAAACGTTTCAGAAACGTCGATGTATCGATGTAACAACTATTGGATGTTGTTATGCCTTTGCATGGAAGAAAGCAGTACCTGAATACCAGTACACATATTACATTAAATTGATCTTCGCAACAAAAATGCGTCCCTTGGCAGATACAAAGTCGGCACTCCGCATAGAGCGCTGCCATAACTTTCCTTATTTTTAAGTTACTTGGCAGTGAAATAAAAATTTTGTCTGGTGCAGTTGCTGAAGAATTCTTGCATTTAGGAAGGATGCAATACTTGTAACGTCCTTTTTTATCATTAATCATATTCACGCAGTTGACACACTGCAGTAAACAACACACAACTTGCTTTCTACGGCTTTAGCACATGTATTTCGCTTATCCGCCAGCACTACCTTGTCGCCGAGTCGACTGATGTGACGTCAAGTTTGACCACGCTCCGTTTCGATGAACGCCACATTTAACTATTAATTTGAGGGGGAAGATAAAGAGTGAAAATTCAGAATTTTTGCGGACGTACTATATGAAACATAAACTTTCAGATATTGCAATAAAAAATTTTATTAAATGAGCCCATTAGAGTATCAACCAGAAGTCACAGTATTGAATAATAGTTTAAATTTTGTAAAGAAATGAAAAGAGACATTTCACGTTTCAAATGGATTAAATAGAATTGTAATTGCCCCCTTTTCATCGAAGAAGACTTGCAAATATTCATTAGTTGAAGTGTTTGACATTTGACCTCAACGTTAATTCACAAATTGGTTTAGTAGGCTAATGCAATAAACCCATTTTATTGCTAGTGGAAACACTCGTGGGAGTCTATTATTTCCAGGATTATTTATTTCCGAGTCAATTCATTCAACTTAAATGGTTTCGCTGACGTACGAGTATGAAGCTATTCCGAAATAAGTAGGCAGAATTCTGAAATCATCGTCTCATGATAAAATAAGGACGACCTCTAAATTTTGATACACTGTGAACCCAAACATTTTTTTGAGTTCCCACCACCATTATTCATTTACTATTCTCCCAGTTCTCCAACATCGCCCCATGAAAAGCGTTCCCAACGCCGTGATCTGATTAAAACCCTCTGTCATTGTTATAATTCGTTTTTAATTTCGAAGTTGTTTATAAACCCATAAAAACTTTATATAAATGATCTTTCGCGAATGTCGGCAAAGAGGACCGGGAAAGAATATATGATGTTGGAGAATATCAGGACGAGCATCTTTTTCGATGAATAGAACATTTTGTGTTACAGAAAACAAAGGAAACTGGCCTTCGCATATAAAATGAGATAAATGATGATTTATCTTTCGGCAAATATATAAGGACAGTAAATGAAAAATATTTTTCCGCCATTGGTTTGGCTTAACGTCGGATATCAGAACCCCGTTTTCTTTTCTTTTTCATGATAAAATGACAGTATACTTTAATCACTTCATGATCCAGTGTCCCAACATAACATTCTTACAATACTCGATAGTAATATAAAAAATTATTCGACACAACAGTTACAAATATTTTTCATACATCTTCTTACAAAAAAATTATCGGCATCTTTCAAAAAAAGGTAAAAAGCAATTTATTTCTGGTACTTTGACCCAGTAACGCAAAATGAAGTAATTGAAATGATATCAAAAATCAAACACAGCTATTCACCAGCCCCCGATAGTATATCCTTATTATAAATAAAAATATACATAAATATCTGATAGAGCCATTAGTACACATCATCAACTTAACTTACAGACAAAGAAAACTACCACATCAGTGGAAAGAATAATCGGTGTCTCCTACTTATGAAGCCGGCAAACGCGATTGCGTAGAAAATTGTAGGCCCATTTCTGTTATAAACAATTTTGCGATTATTTTTGAATTCACACTTGAAAAAAGATTAATGAATTTCTTTAGTGGAAATCATGTAATATCACAAAGTTAACTCGATATCATCACAAACTCTTATACTGAAAGTACTGTATGAGATCTGATTGAAATAGTCGTTACGGCAATGGATAGCTCTCAAAAATGTTCAACGATTTTCCTAGACCTTGCCAAAGCTCCTGAATAAATTATACACATACGGTACACGGGGACCATCCCTAATTTTACTGGAAGACTATTTACCTAATATAGTACAAAAAATATAAATCGATAACCAATTCAGTACTTCTACTGAAATCAAAATAGGAGTTCCCCAAGGAACCGTACTAGGACCAATTCTGTTTCATATTTATATAAAGAGTTTAAGTACAATCCAACACTCCAAAGGGCATCTCATTTCATATGCAAATGACACGGCTATTGCTATCACAGGGACTCATGGGAAAATGTATACAAGGATTCACACCAGGTGTTTCTTATTAGTCACTTGGAAACTGTCTGACTCGTCCATTTCTTCTAAGTCTTCAGAAAACACTGCAGCCTCTTGGGCGTATTGTGTTTCTTCTCCCGTCTTTTCATGACATCCATTCCATCAGTCTCGTTCCCTGTACTAGTTTATACAGGTTCCGTGTTGAATGTTTGTCATATTCTTCAATTATGTCCATATGTTGCTTGCCTCCTGTGATTCAGTGCCTCAAATTCGCATAAATATGTAGTGCTATCTCTATCCCCTCATTGCATAATCTGCATCTTAGGTCTCCGTTGTACAGCCCCATTTTATTCAGGTATCCTCTAAACGGACAGTGTCCGTTTAGTAGCCCTGAAATTGTTCCGAGCCGATCCCTACTATATTAAAGTAAATCTTCGGTTCTTTTCTCGGACGGTTCCCCAATGAAGGTTTTACTGTGTTTGTTACCAAGTACTTTTGCCCAGTACTCTGTATGTATCAGTACATGTCCTAATCTGGTTTCGTACCAATGATTTTGTTACACCGAGAGCTGGTTCAACTTCATATATGAAGTTGATGATCCGTGTCTTGCAAATTTATTAGCTTTATCATTACCTGTGTTTCCTGAGTGCCCTGGAATCCAGTAGAAAGTTAATTTGCTTCTGTATGAAAGTTCATTCAGATCTCCACGACATTTCCAGAACATCTGTATACCAGATTTTCTTTCCAAACATGTTCTCATGATGACTTTTGGTCGTCCACTCTTCACGGCTTATGATTTTGTTCGTGACGTTAGTGTTGAAAATGTACTCCGGTGTCATGTGGTCCGTACACATATTTGATATGTACTCCTCCACATGTTCCTTCACATGTTTTGTCAGATCCTTTATAGCTCGGTGAATTTTCCAGTCGAAATTGGGATAGTTCGTATGTTATCATGTGTTTAATCACCATTGTATATAGTTTTAGCCCCCATTTTTTCCGTAGGTGCGTCTGGCCAGCATCAGTGCTACCTCCGCTTTCCTTTTTATCCTATCCAAGTGTTGTTTCTAGGTCAGTTTGGAATCTAGAATCACTCACAGATATTTGACTTCCCCCGACACTTTTTCCTCCGCCTCGAACTTTTAGAGGTCCGAGACCTTCTCTTTTAGTCCTTTTGGTGAATACTATTATGGTCAATTAGGATGGGCTTATGTTAAGTCCTTTTTCCTCGGTCCTTCGTGTTATAATGTTCACAGAATGTATACTAAGCGATGCAAGGCTATGGTTGAATTATAACCTTCTTAGTTTGAATGTTGATAAAACAAAATGTCTAACTTCCACTTTACTACAAAATCATCAGCCGAAAGAAAATACTTTGAGTATACACAAAATTGCTCTTGTCCATTGGTAGAAAGGTTGATGAATATAAAATATTTAGGTATTATGGTAGATCAGCATCTGAAATGGGACGCTCACTCTGATTACGTAGTGAAAAGACTCAGAATGTTCATTTAAAGCCTCTATCAATCACAAGATATCTTGTATAAAAAAATTTTTTTCATATTATATAAATCTTTTGAAACAACCTTAAAGTTTATACCTAAACTCTGATATCATTGTTAGTCGTTGAGTATGTAGAAGGTCGGAATACGACTTCCCAACTGATCCGGGTTGTCCACGGGGTGAAGGAATCCTTCAACTAGGGGAAGAATACGGTTATGGTCCTGTTGGACATCCAGAAAGCCTTCGATAGAGTTTGGATAGAGAGATATGTCGCCAAAATGTGATTGCCAGGCATGCCCTTATTTGTGATTTTTATCCTACCTGAGCTCTCGAACTTTTTTCGTGAGGGTGAAGCAAACCATATCTGCGAATTATTCAATTCAAGCAGGTGTCCCGCAGGGGTCCTGCCTGTCACCGCACCTCTACTCACTGTATCCGCACGACTTTCCTATGTCCCCAAGAATGAATGTGGGTATCTGAGATGTGGTAGGTATTCTCAGGTCGGTATATTTGCAGATGACACTGCGATATACGCTCATTCCTTTTCGAGCGAGATGGCGAAGCAACAGCTTTAAATCCATCTCGACAGGTTGGTCATGCCGTATTTCTGGAAGAATAATATTCTGATCAACCCCAGGAACATTTTAGCTTGGCGATCCAACGAGCGGATGCGGCAGTGAAACGCACGTATCCGCTTATTGCACGAAACTCGAAGCTTAGTGTTAATAACAAGTTGCTAATTCACAAGCAAGTAATTAGACCAGCTATGTTGTACGCTTGTCCTGTATTCTGTAGCCTCAAAAGGACTCCTTTACGGGGACTCGAGACGATGCAGAATAAGGTGTTCCGTATTTACAGGAATAGTGACAGATACATTTCATTGAATGATGGCCTTATATATGAATCACTTGATATCTATCATGAACGCCGCGAATGCGATCGCATCTAGTTCTTAAGAAAACTAGCTAGGATAGCTCACGGGTCACCCGTTGTATGGGAATTGCTCTAATCTGGTTTTTGCATGAACATTTTCCAGGAGACTACAGGCAAACCTAAATACTGAACAACAGCAACAGTACGCCATCAAGTATCGACATCCTGACAATTCCCGAGTGAACCTAGGCAGGAAGCCAGACGCCCTAGGCGGAGGACGAAATAAGGCTCTGTTGTGCAGAGAGCCACCCACCACCATCAGTGGGGGCGTCTCTCATACCTTATCGTGGGGCTATGTGGTGACATTTTCATTTGCGGACATCCTGGGGCTCAACATTGAAGTCTACTCCTGCTTTTTTTCCTACCCCTTCCGTACCTATCCTATTCCTTCCCTCCACCCACTCCTGTATGTGGAAGAGATGTACACATGTTTTATTTATATATTGTGAATGGACTGCTCATCTGAATCTTATAATTTGTACAGAGAAAGAGGTAATGAAGAAAATTTGATTTTGATTTTGATGATTCAAATTGTTATTATACGAAGTGGTCTTTCTTTAGTGGTCGATCACTGAAGCAAAATTGTGAAAGGGAATGCACCCCCATCAAAAAATGTCTTTCAAAAAATATATCTTGCATATTTGACACATTACACAAGGATTAATTCCACGAGAAAATTAATCTTCATCCATCTCCTGCAATACAACCCTCTGCGATGTTGTTCCTTTCATAAAAAATCCTACCTCACATCCACCACAGCAGTCGTATTCATCGATCTCTAGCCGTATCGGTCAAATATTGGTCTCTTTCCCTGTCTGGGGGCGGTCAGCCATGAAGACGATCAGCTCTATCTCCATCAAAGATTGATTTTCTGCCAGATTTCTAGAGGATATCGACCGGCGCACTCTCTCATCTGGCATCAACTTAATTATCTCGCGGCTACGACCCTTTTAATGAGAGATATATCGCTTCTACCGGATAGTCCCTTCCACAAGAAGTGTTCAAGTGGGTAAGATGGGGTTCACAGTGAACATAAGTTTATTTCAGGTGAAGTAGGGGTTACAGTTCTAATGAGGTAAAAGACGCATAGTATAACATTTGTTGGAATTTGAATGAAGATGTCATTTTGAATGGGAGAAGTGCTTACAAAATTTTCGAATTCGAATAGAAACCAGGGGAGGATATTATTTTCAATACAGATTTGAAAGAAAGGATATTGAAAACGTAGTTTTTTCAATTTTGTTTCATTTGTAAACCAGAAGAGATCGAGTACGAGTTAGGATATAAAATAGAATAGCATTTATTTCGCCAATATGGAACAAGTAAAATCAAGTACAGAAAAATTATTTATAAGACAAAATAAACACAATGACTTACCCACTGAATTTTCCATTTGTTAGTAAAGTTGGTCATAAATCACAGAAAATGTATACAATTTCAAGTACCTTGATATGTTTCTGGAGAAAAAAAAAGCCAAAAATACTCATAACATTCAATAATTGGTATGGAAAAATATGTATATATAGATTCATCTCATCGACAATCATGATTAAAAGAAGTAAATATATAAGTAAAATATTTAAGCACAATAGTGAAGATCAAAAGATCAGTATTTCCTAGATGTCATAGATAGTTTTTGAAAGGAAATTTTTAATTTATGTCATCCATTTTTTTTTTGAATGACATATCGTCCTGAATAGCTTGAGGTGAATTATTGAATATTCATGTACTCAAGTAATGGAAACTCTTATGTCCAGTGTTAGGGGACATTGGAGATGATTGCTTCGTCTTGTATCATACTTGTGTGTGAGTTTTATTAGGTCTTTCTAATTTTGGTTTTGCCTGATGTTGCTGTTTTTGAAATGAAGTTGTCTGATGTCTGAAATGCCACTTTCTTCAAAAATACTATCACTTGGAAATCTCGAAATTTTCGACAGCATAAGTTTGAGAAAACGCCTCTGTATTACTTCTAATGGATGGAGATGAGTTTTGGATATTTCTCCCCATCCTAGAAGTCCATAAGTGAGGTGGCACTTCATTGAACTGAAGTAGATATTTTTTTTCGTTCGAGTGTTCCACAAATTGAATTTGTGGAGCGCAAGGCACAGTTTTTTCATAATGAATTTTACATGTTCATCGGGTTCAGCGGGTATTTCCAACAAAACCAATAGATTTGCAAACACTACAACAACGAATCACAGATTTGTGCGCTACTAGAACACCACAAATTCTAAAGAACGTACAGGCGGAATTTGAAAGTAGACTCTATTATTGTCAAGAGCTTGGTGTTTGTTATTTTGAACATTATATCAGATTGTGCAGAAATGGAAGTGGAGCCCCGTAGTTGTGAATGCACAAAGAAGTGGATCAATTTGTACATATGTGATTGCCAAAATTTAGTTTTTTCATGTTCACTGACTTCGGAGATTTAAGCCCGTACTTAGACTTTTCTAACACCAGGTATATGTTTTTCTCTCGTGAAAAACATGTTATTTTTGATATTTCTCTTGTATGTATTTTCTGAACTTTTCAAAAAATTTGTGAAAATAACAAATACGAGGAGTACCCGTTCTGACCTAGAGATGGCGGTAGTTGTTTGTTGTTTTTCAACTTTGTTTGGTAGCCATCAATAGCGAATGTTTTCGATGAGTTTGTGAAAATGGAGGAAATTGGTCATCAATATGTGGTACGATTAACTTGAAAGGCCTCTGTTCGGTCTCAAGGCTTTGCTATCCACATCATTTTTTTTCAAAGCAGTGGATTGTGAATATAGAATTTTTAGTATTTCAGCTAACCCCAAAGTTTCTACAACAAAGCAACTCACGATAAACAATCTTGGGTCAAAACAGCCTCAACGCAAACGTTTTAAAAGCTCAGCATGGATTCTACTTTGGGTGAGTCTGCTCCTTCGTTAACAACAGTAAAATATTGGGAAGCACAGTTTAAACGAGACCGTACGAGCTGACAAGACGGATATCGCAGTGGTAGACCAAATAAGGTGCCGGCTCCAGAAACGGTGAAGAGAATCCACAAAGCGGCACTGATTGATAGTTGACTAAAAATGCGCGAGCTAGCATACTCAGCAGGCATTTCAAAAGCATGAGAAAGCTGTTTGCAAGATGGGTACCGCGTTTGCCAACATTCGAGCAAAAACAGTGTCGTGAAGATGTTTTAATTGACTGTTTAGAGAAGTTTCACAGCAACAAAGCAGAATTCTTGCGTCGTTTTATAACCACTTTACACCCGAAACAAAAGAAAATTGAAAACAGTGGACTCAAAAAGAAAAACCGGCTACAAAGAAGGCGATGACCGTTTTATCTGCAGGCAAGGTCATGGCATCGGTTTTTTGGGATGCTCGTGGGATAATTTTGATGAACTACCTCAATAAAGGTGAAACTATCAACGGCAAGTATTACGCGAACTTATTGCAACGTTAGAGTGAAAAAATCAAGCCAAAACGGCCGCATTTGGCTAAGAAAAAGTGTTGTTCAATCCAGGCAACGCACCAGCTCACAAATCCATTATCGCAATTGCCAAAATTGACGAATTGAAGTTTGAATTGCTACCTCATGCAACTTTTTTGCCAGGTTCAGCTCCGTTGGATTATTTTCAGTTCTCAAACTTGAAAGAATGGCTGAATGGTCAAAGATTTTTCAACGATGATGAAGTGATGTTGGCGGTTAATGGCTATATTGAGGAGCAAGCAGATCTTATCATGAAAACGGTATAACGTCGCTGGGAAATATATTTAGAGATACAAGTAGATTATGTTGAAAAATAAATAAATTTTTTCCAAAATGTTTTCTTTGTTGGGCCGCGTACTTCTGGGACCACCCACGTAATGTTCACCTGAAAACAACTCCCAATGCAATTTCACTGGATCCTAAAGAAAATAAAATATCTGGTCCTAATTCCGTTCGGCTTTTTCAACTGCTCATTCTCTAACAAAACGCCAAGTCATCGCCATCAATCAGCAATGTTACAGTATTATTTACTACACAACTTCAATTAGTGCGATCACGTGCTGTAAGTAGCTGTGGGCAATGAAGATTTACTTACACGAAGGTCGAGAATTCCGTCTTCTGCCTACAGTAATTGCTGTTAGACACATCCTTTTGTTGCCATCTGGCCTAGTGGCGGTGCTTTGTTTCTCTGATCTAGGATGCCACAACCGTTAGATTAGCGTGCTTATAGAAATGAGACCCAATAATGACGATGGTATATAACGTGAATATGTCTTCAAGGCGATGGTTCTTCATTTGTTGTTTCCAAACAGTGTGTCTCAAAAGTTTTGGTCCAAAATGATGGAGGTGATAAAGGAAGTCGTTCTTAATGTAAACATTCATATGGCACGGGTTCCGGTTCCACACCATTGTCGAGCAATTTGTGATTTTTACAAAAAATATTTTTTATTATTGTGAATGAATTTTGCTACCGCATGCTTCTTGCCCAAAATAAAATTCTCGAAAAAATCACATGGCATGACCCAGCAGATATGCAGACATCTTTAGCAACTTCTCTAACAATGATTCGACGATTCTCCATAACTATTTTCTTCACTTTCCCAACATTCTTCTGTGAAAAGCTTGTAACAGTTGTAAACATTTTTCTGGCTCAGAGTACAAGCACCGTATGCCACTGTGAATATCTCAAGTATTTTCGAGCACTCAATTCAATTTCTCACACAAAATTTGATGCAGATTAATCAATACATTTTTTTCGATAGCAGAAAATCGCCGAACTCGCGAACACTTCCAACTTTTATGCCTTCCACCAAGAAACTAAACATGCTTGAAAGCTGAAACTGTGAACATGTGTTCGAGACGAGTGTAAAAACAAGAAAAAATAAAGAAATCGCTAATTGAATAAACGTAACCCGCAAAATTCACCTTAATTCTTGAACAGACCTCGTACACATCGAATTTCTAAACTAACGAGACTTTGTTTCAATCCTCACATGAATTTTATGTTTTTGATCTTGCTGGGTGACTTTGTTGACTGTGTTACTGTGTTGGCTTAAGTTATACTCATCCCAGCCATTGCAAGGTCTTTGACCGTGTGTGGCATGAGGGTTTGCTGGCCAAACTTCGATGCTATGGCTTGTGTGATCATTTTTATGTGTGGCTCTCGAGTTTCCTGAAAAAACGTTCCCTACAAATGGCCGTCGCTGGAACGCTGGTGCTCTCCAGGGATCCATATTGTCTTCAACCCCCTTTTTATTGTATGTCAAAGACTTTTTTGAAAAACCGAAGAATCCAATATATTGCTTTGCTGACGACAGCACACTTGTCTTGTCATTCCATTTGGATATCAGAACATCGGTTGCAGATGCACATCTTCACCGGCAGCAGGAGGTTGCATATCTTAATGAGGATCTGGAGGTGATTTTGAATTGGGGTGAAAGTAACGAGGTTCAATTCAGTGCCACGAAAACCTAGGTATCAGTTTTCTCCAAAAAGATGATATAATATTGTCAGGACAGATAATTTCGCTCTCTGCTTCGATAAGTTTGTTGGGGGTTAGAATGGACACCAATATGTCTTGGCACAATCATGTTGCTGAAATTGCAAAGACTGCTTCTCAAAAGCTTGGAACACTACTCCGAACCAGAAAACTCTACACACCTCAGAAACTTTTGATGCTTCATAAAGCTCAGATCAGACCTTCTTTGGAATATTGTTCTCATATATGGTCCGCCAGCATTCCCTGAAGCTGCTGGATTCCATCCAGAAAAGAGTCATCCACCTGATTGGAGACGCAAACATAATTTGCAACCTTGATAATCTAAGACATCGAAGAAAGGTTGGAGATTTGTCTCTTTGCTATAGATACTTTCACGGGAAGTGCTCAAGGGACTTGACACATTTGATTCCACCAAGAGCGGAACATATCAGAAATACGCGACGGACTGTGGCTGCTCATCGTTTTGACGTTCAACTCAGTACACCTCGAATTTCGCTGTTTAAGAACTCTTTCATTTGGAGGACTGCGTTCATGTGGAATAAACTTCCTGGGAACGTTTTTTCCAATGAATGTGAACTTCAGTGATTCATATCCAATGTGGATCACTACTTCCGCACAGGCACCGCTCTTAGAGCGCCTCAAGGTTTATCTTGAAGTGCTTGTGTTTTTTCCTTGAAAATTCACCGAATTGTTTTATTCGCACATAGCAGTATCATCTGAATACGTCCATTGTAAAGTGGATTTGAAGCTGGATATGACAAGCAATCATAATTAATCAAAATCAGTCAATCCTAATTTGATGAGTTTCATGACTCATCATGTTCCTAATGAATTAGACCCACTTATATCTTTTCCCAGAGATATCAAGATTGATTGTTGAGTGTTACTGTAAACAGTTGAGTAGTTATATCCTCCAGTGTCCTAATGAATTTCAGGAAATATAAAACAGACTCTGAAGAAGGAAGTTGGTTGGATCGCAGCCCACTCATTTCATTGGATGATTTAATCGAATAATGCACTCAATGTAATACAGAAAACCGTTACGAGTCATTTTTTCTTTCTATTCTTTTCAGTAAGGTTTTTTCTGTGACGGCATATCCTCCTCCTATTCATACAATATACATTGTTCTTGAACGAGGGTTCTTAGATAGGATAGGTTTTGACGAACACCTTCATATTTTGTGAATTCACTTTTATGAATTTTATTTCAACTGCAACAGATTTCTGGTTCGGAACACTGTTCCGAAACACGATAGAAAAACTTGAGCCTACATCGTATTAATTCATAAACAAGTTGTCAAGTCCTGATGTTTTCAGAATTCCACAGAACTACCTGTATTCAGCAGCTGTAATCGAGTTGAGAGGATTAATCTGTGAAGAAAATCTGAATATTCTGTCTGAAAAACAATTCGTCTTCAGCTGAGCAAAGGCCTTCAAACGAGCTAGTACAAATTTATTTTGCAGAAAAACTCAATTTTGATTGATAATCGGGAGACTTACCTGGGCCCAACATAGACAGAATTATTGAGGATATGAATTTAGCAAGCAGTTCTTATATGCTGAAAGGTTAAAGAAAACATTGCTTCAGCTACCTCAATGTTCACCGCAGTCGTGGACGAAACGTTAGACTTGAAGACCTGAATATCATGGTCAACAAACCCAACAGCCTAGAAATAAATAGCCAGTTCTGTTCAACATCCATTCATATTGATTTCCAAATAAACATACCTTTAGCATCATTGAATCTAGGGCTGAGAAAGTAACGAATAAATATTCATATTTTTGATAGGGAAAGTTTCGAATGTATCAGAAGTTATTGTCTTTTTCGACATTTTCTATTACATACGTTATTGCTTTCGTTTATTTATGTATACAGTAATTTTCCGAATATATTTTTCATCAGAATATATATCAAAATTTCAATTTGTGTGCTGTGCACGTTGGGGATAATAAAAAGTTTTCATCAAGAACCGCACTTCATTCACGATTCCATATCCAGGAAAATGTCTCGCTCATCGTCTCATACCCGAAGAAGAAACGAGCCCAATGAAAACGAGATTAAGAATCCACTAATAAAAGGACAAATCCTGCAATGGAATTGAAGCAATTAGACTAAAGAAAATCTTGTTAAGAAGAGGATTCTCAGTTAGGTTAAGCCAAGGAAATCTGTCTCTTTAATTCCCTGCGAAATTCACTAACAAAATAGGGAACATTAACGGTACGTACCTACATAGTCTATTTATAAATGTCGAATGAATGCGGATCTTATGGTAAGTGATTTAAAAACTGACAGAGAAACGCGAGAGTGGTTGAATTAGAGCTGGTTTTTCAGAAAAACAACATAAAAAGATTCACTGAAATAATTCAACTGAGTATTCCGCCAAATGAAACCATTGAACATATTCTCTAAGAGAGAAACCATTTTCATTCAGTCATGAAACACGAAATTATAGATTTGCTTGTAATTCAATAGTGATAGTAATAATAAATGGCTTTTATTTTACTTGGTAGAGTTTAGCACATAGGTTTTCTTCCACTCAACTTTATCAAAATGTACTGTAATGAAAAGAATGAACTCAAATATAGAAGACACCGAATGAAAACTCAGTGATGATCAAATGAATTCATGGTTGAGACTCTCCAATTATCTCGTCTTGGTTATTTCATTCCCAACTGCTTAGAGAAAAAAAGAATGTTGCAAACTAGGATAGGGTCAAGGAGTCTTAGAAGAAACATCTTCGAACACAATAACACAATGGCCGTAGTCCGCAGGTTTTTTGATATGTCGTCTTATCTGCAACTGCGGCAGACATTATCGAAGGCGATACCGCAAGGGATCTTTCTGGCTGTGATTCAAAAACTCAAAATTCACCATGCCCCTGGGTGGTATATGTGTGTGTGTGTGTTGTTACGTTTTTCCCGTGGTTCACCAATAATTGACTACATTGAACAATAATCAAACTCAACTTCATTTTACTTTCGATATAACAGAACATTTCAACTAAAACTACAACTATTTGAATGTCTATCGCCTTGTTAGATCGCTCCCCATATCGCAATGTACTCACACTAGACTGTTTGATAGACGGGTGGATAACGCTTATATTTGGCAATCGGAGGTGCTAAATTTTTCTTTGGAATTCCATCGAATGACAGTTTTGTCACATCTAGAGCGCCGACGAACATCGAAGATTCGCGAAAGTTCACTAGGGCTGAGCGCGCTCTTAGCCACGTCACAGATGGTTAACGGCTACCAGTGGCGGACTGCGTTACTTTCTTCAGGGTATGATTTATAACAATATGTATATTTTGTAAAAATTCTTTGCCATTTTGCATCTGCGTTCTGAAAATAGAAGTAGTATGATGATTCGTTCCAAGTGGTACTTTGGAAAAAAGGTTCTTTTCCTGGAAACAACCCATGACAACATGAGAAATGTAAATACGACCTTCTTTACTAGAAGGGCAGTTCAGGAAACTTGATAGTTGTTATTGCATTGACGAAATGTCCAAGCAAGGAAGATATAATGCGTGTATTTATAAATGTGTATCAAATCATATCATCTGTAGCTTAAA